>PVHP010030194.1:0-21870 GCA_004024765.1 Zapus hudsonius
TATTAACTTTTCCTACTTAACATTCTATTGACTTTCCCTTCTACACAATCTAATTCCTTTCACCAGTGTTCATTGTATTAACTCTCCATACTAAATATCCTATTGCTTTTCCATGCTGTGCATTATATTGACTCTTCCTACTTTGAATTCTATTTACTTTTCCTACTGGGAATTCTGTTAACATTCCCTGCTATGCATTCTGTTTACTATCCCTGTTACATGTCCCAATGACTTTTTCTACTACACATTTTATTGACTTTCTCTACTGTGTGTTCCGTTGGCTTATTCTACTAGGCATTCTATTCATTTTCCCTACTATACATCCTATTGGCTTTCCTGCTCATATTTTATTGATTTTTCCCTCCTATGCATTGTATTTTTCCTACTGTGTATTCCATTGACTTTTCTTAATACACTTCCTTTTAAATTTCCCTACAACAGATTCTATTGACTTTCTCTATTATATATTGTATTAACTTTTCCTACTACATATTCTATTGACTTTCCTTACTATGCATCCTATTAACTTTCTCAACTACACATTCTATTTATTTTCCCTACTTTCCCTTCTTCTAACTTTTACTTGTATAAATTTCATTTTACAGATTCTATTGACTTTCCCTAATTTGTATCCTTTCAACTTTCTCTACTGCACATTCTATTGACTTTCCCCACTAAACATTTCCCTACTTAAATTTTTGTTGACATTCCCAATACACATTCTACTAACTTTCCCTTCTTCACATTCTACTGACTTTCCTTATTATGCATTCTATTGATTTCCCTATGGTGCATTCTACGAACTTTCTTACTACAACTTCTATTGTCTTTCCCTACTGGACATTCTATGAACTTTCCTACTATACCTTCTGTTGACTTTCCCTACTGGACATTCTATTAACTTTCCTACTGCACCTTCTATTGACTTTACCTACTGGATAGTCTATTGACTTTCTGAACTACATATTCTATTGAATTTCTATGTGGTACATTCTCTTTACTTTCTCTAGTGGGCCTTCTATTAACTTTTCCTTCTACACATTCTATTTACTTTTCCTACTGCCCATTTTATTGACTTTTCCTATTACACAGTCTATTGGCTTTTCCTAATACATGATCTATTGAGTTTCCCTACTATGCATCCTATTAACATTATCTATTTCACATTCTATTGACTTTTCCTACTGTACATTCTACTTACTTTCCATACTACACATTCTATTAACTTTCCCTACTATGGATCCTATTAACTTTCTCTACTACACATTTTACTGACATTTCTTATTATGGACTTTCCCTACTATGCATTCTATTGACGTTCCATAAAACACATTCAATTGACTTCCCCTTACTATGCATTCTCTTGACTGACTACAAATTCTACTAAATTCCTACTGCTCATTCCATTGACTTTTTCTAATGTGTATCCTATTGTCATAGTCAGCCACAAGCTGCTGAGATGAATCTTCAAACCAGGTACAATTTGGGGGAGGAAAGTATTTATTGAAACTACAGGGCTGGAGAGATGGCTCAGCAGTTAAGGCACTTACCTCCAGTGCCTAAGGCCCCAGGTTCAATTCCCCAGGACCCACATATGCCAGACCCACAAGGTGGTGGCCCTGGTTCTCTCTCTCTCTCTCTCTCTCTCTCTCTCTCTCTCTCTCTCTCTCTCTCTCTCTCTGCTTGAAAATGAATAAATAAAATATTTTTAAAAAAGAAACTACAGATTGAGGGGAAGTTCTGTAACAGTGAAAGAGGCTAGCCCTCTTTCACAGGTCTGAGCAGAGAGAAAAACCCATCACCTACACCACACATACAATAGCAAACAGGCAGGAGGGCCAAGGAAAGAATTTCTTCCCCTTTATATAGCCTTAGGGTGGGGTCTTACAACACTTTCCCAGACTTAATGGCTTCCTGAGTCTCTAGAATTTCCTTCCTGCACTGCACACACAGGAAAGGATGTATAATTCTAGCTTCTTTACATCCTGCCCCCTACTGAGAGGCTGCCTTCCTGTAAAAATCCTCAGAGACCCACCCAAGATAATTAAAAAGATCCAAATTGACAAAAAAACCTAACCATCATACCTATTAAATTTCCCTACTCCACAGTCTATTGAATTTCCATGCTACACATTTTTTTAACTTTCCCTTCTATACATTCCATTGGCTTCCCCTACTGTGTATTTTATTAACTTTACTACTATGCCTTCTATTTACTTTCCTCGACAGCACTTATTGTTGTATTTTTTTAATGATTGCCATTCTGACTAGAGTAAGGTGAAATCTCACTGTAGTTTTTTTGTGAAGTATTTGAATAATTTATTATTCTTTTAATTTTAGATTTTTGATAATATCCTCATCCTTTTCTTTTTTTCTTTATCATCCATAATTAGAAACATTGAATGAGCAAATAATGTGTTGGTATCCTCAGTTCCCCAATTTCCCTCTTCCCTGTCCCCAATCAGCTGGATATCCTCCTCTATGGGCAATCTGGATCAGTCCATGGGGTAGGGGATCATGGGGAGCCTAGGCATCAACCCGGTTCCACCCCCCTTTGTATATTCTTACTGAAGGGGGCCATGTCTCTGGACATTCTCCTCTACCATGGCTCTTACAGTCTTTCTGCCCCCTCTTTCACTCAGTTCCCTGAGTCATGGTTGATGAGTATTGAGGCTGCTTTATTGTTGAGGTCTTAGGGGGTCTCTGTACTTCTGCTTTAGGTTGTGTTGAAGATCATTGGTGTCTGTCTCTCTGGCTTATCCTGGGTTGACTGATTGGCTGTGGTTACAGGTCTCTTGCTTATCCCACCACTCTGCGGGGTTCCATGTGGATCCTCCACGGTAGGTCTGGGGTGGCTCATCTCTTGCTAGGATGTCAGCTATCAACCTGTGGCTTGTTGATAGGGTTGGAAGAGCCATAGCTCCCTACATGCCTTCTGAAAAATACAAACGGAATCTCCATTGGAGAGTAAGATACACATTTCTGAATTGGCTAGATTCTATTGTGAGTAGCATCTTTGTAAATCACTTGTAAAGTGCCTTTCTTATTAGGGTCCCAAGATTTTGTTTCCCAGTGCATTTCACCCTAACTCCCCAGTTACAGTCAAGGGCTCCCCATCACTGAGTGGATTACTTGGCCAAATTAAAAGCTGTTGATTGCCTCCTCCAGGATTTGATGTCTCCATTGCACAAGTGTTCATTTCTTGGCTCACTGTTCTCTCCCAGTAGGAAGTGTGCTCAGCCTACTCATGGTGGCAGACCACATTGTATATCATTAGTCCCTGTTTACTCCAACTATTGTTGATCAGCTTCCCCTGTCATCTACCATCTGGGAGCTGGTTACCATTCTGGACCTTGCAGGGTCTCTTGGTGCTGACAGATGGCTTTCTGTGGTTTCTTCAGCAAAAGGATCTTACCTCAGGCCTGGGGTGGGCATTCAAGAGCTTTGACAGAGCCCTGCTTGTTTTTGGAGCCTCATGGGTTTTTTTTTGTTCAACAGCTCAGTGAGGGAAGGAGCCAGTGGCTGAGACCAGGAGTTGCCAGATTGATCAGTATTTCACAGGCTTCAACTTTCTCCCTTTCTGTTCATGGCCCCTCTTGCCAGACAACATGCACTAGTTGCTCAATAGGTTTCATTATGAACATGAGGATTTGATGATTTTGAACCAATTCTGGTTTAGCTTCATGTTGAAGTCATCCCACTCCCCCATCCCTTACCTCTCTTTTATAAACTCTCACTTATCAAACCGGTTTTCATAGAGTTTACAGTAAACCTGGTTAGGAACTGCATATGAGGGAGAATATGCAGCATTTGACACTGTTCTTTTGAGAGATCGCTTAGTAAGATCTGCTCCAAGTCGGACCACTTTTCTCTAAATTTCAATGTCATTTTTCCTTTCACCTGAGTAAAATTCCATCGTGTAAATATACCACAATTTTGTTATCCATTCCTCCATGGATGGGCATTTTGGTTGATTCCAATTCTTGGCTATTATGAACTGAGCTTTTATAAAAATAGTTGCACAAATGTCTCTGTGCTGGGGTGTGACATCTTGCCGGTAGATGCCTAGTAGGATATCAGGGTCCATTGGTAGCTCTATGTTCATTCTGTTCAGGGGTCTCCACAGTGCTTTCCATAGCAGTTGAACAAGTTTGCAATTCCACCAACAAAGAATGAGGGCTCCTTTTCCCTGCATTCTCACCAGCAACTATTGCTGTTGGTTTTCTTTACGATTGCCATTCTGACTAGAGTAAGGTGGAATCTCATTGCAGTTTTGATTTGCATTTCCCTCATGCTTAAGGATGTTGAGCACTTCCTTAAGTTACTCACTTAAGGCCATTTGTGTTTCCTCCTCTGTGAATTCTCTATTGTGATCAGTGCCCAATTTTGTGAGGGGGGTGTTTGAGTTTTTGTTTTTAATTTTTTTGAGTTCTCTGTAGGTTCTGGAAATTAGGCCTCTGTCTGAGTTATAGCTAGCAAAAATCATCTCCCAGAATGATGGAGGTCTATTGGCTCTGAGTATGGTATTTTTGTCTGTATAGACGCTTTTGAACTTCTTCAGGTCTGATTGGTTAAGTGATTGTTGCACATCCTGGGCTACTGGAGATTTGCTCAAGAAGTGATTCCCTACTCCTATCTAATGTAGAGTTCCTCCTATTTTTTCTTCTAGTGTTCAGAGTTACATGATTTATATTGCGGTCCCTGATCCATTTGGAGTTGATTTTAGTGAATGGTGAAAGTAGTGGGTCTATTTTCATTTTTTACATGTTTTCATCCAATTTGTCCAGCACCATTTGTTGAAGATGCTATCTTTAGCCCAGCATACATTGTTGGCACCCTTGTCAAAGACCAAGTAACTGGAGTTACTTGCATTAAAAGCTGAGTCTTCAATTCCATTCCTCTGGTCTGTCTATCTGTTTTTATCCCAGTACGATGCTGTTTTTGTAGTATCCTTTTAGGTCAAGCATTGTGATACCTCCTGAGTAAGCTTTTTTATACTTAGTTACTATACTTAGTTACTATACTATACTTAGTTAATAGTTTTAGTTATTAAAGATCTTTTGCCCTTCCAAAGATAATTTGAGATTATTGTTTCTATGTCTGTGAATAAAGAGCTTGGGATTTTTATCAGCATGGCGTTGAATCTGTAAATCGCTTTTGGCAGGATTGCCATTTTTACTATATTGATTCTCCCTATCCATGAGCATGGAATATCTTTCCATTTTATCACATCCTCCATTTTGTTCTTGAGTGTTTCAATATTTTCCTTATATAAGTCTTTCAAACCTTGGTTAGTGATATTCCATGATATTTGATTTTTTTTGAGGTTATAGAAAATGGGGCTGTCTCTCTGATGTCTTTTTCTATATACTTGTCTTCTGCATATCGAAAGGCTACTGATTTCTATGTGTTAATTTTGTATCCTGCCACTTTGCTGAAGATATTAATCACCTTGAAGAGTTTATTGATGCTATTCTTTGGTTCTGAGATATATAGGATCATGTCATCTGCAAAGAGTGATAGTTTAATTTCTTTCTGATTTGTATCTCTTTTATGCTTTTATCCTGTTTTATTGCTTAGGCTAGAACTTCAAGCACTATGTTGAGGAGCAGTGGTGAGAGTGGACACCACTGTCTTGTTCCTGATTTAAGTGGGAACTCCTTGAGTCTTTCCCCATAGAGTATGATTAGTGCTTTAGGAGTTTTGTATATTGTCTTTATTATGTTGAGGTCTAGGCCATCTATGCCTATTCTTTCCAGAGATTTGAACATGAAGTGGTATTGAATTTTTTTTCAAAGGCCTTCTCAGCATCTATTGAGTTGACCATGTGATTTTTGTGGTTGTTTATTGTGGTGGATTACATTTATCGATTTGCATATGTTGAACCATCCCTGCATCCCTGGGATGAAGCCAACTTGATCAAGGTGAATAATATTTTTATGTGGAGTTATATCCGGTTTGCAAAGATTTTGTTCAGGGTTTTTGCATCTAAGTTCATCAGGGATATGGGTCTGTAGTTTTCTTGCATCCTTGCCTGGTTTGGGAATTAGGGTGATGCTAGCTTCATAGAAAGAGTTTGGGAGCCTTTCCTCTTTTTCTATGCCCCTAACAAGCTTTTAGAAAGAGTGGTTTCAGTTCTATGATAAGGGTTTGGTAGAAATCATCTGAGAAACCATCTGATCCTGGGCTTTTCTGTTTGGGGAGGTTCTTGATTATATATTCAATTTCTGTTGATGTGATTGGTTTATTTAGAGACTTTATCTGCTGTGGGCTAAGCTTTGATAATTGGTAGGTGTCCAAAAATTCATCCGTTTCTTCCAGGTTTTCTAATTTTGTGGAGTAGAGGTTTTGGAAATATGACCTGATAATACTTCCTATCTCTTCAGGGTCTGTTGTGACCTCACCCTTGTCATTTCTGATTTTGTTGATTTGGGCCTTCTTTTTGTCATTTGATTAGATTGGCCAGGGGGGTTGTCAATCTTATTAACTTTTTAAAAGAACCAACTCTTTGATTTATCTATTTTATAACTTGTTTTCTTCATTTAAAATTCATTAATCTCAGCTCTGATCTTAATTATTTCCTTTAGTCTTGAGCTCCGTGGGTTAGACATTTCCATCTGTCCCAATGAATTTATGTGGGTGGACAGGTGGTTTATTTGAGATCTCTCTGTCTTATTAAGACATTTAGCGTAATGAATTTTCCCCTTAGGCCTGCATTTATTGTGCTCCACAGGTTCCGATAGGATGTGTCATCATCATTATTTATTACTAGGAAATTCTGAATTTCCTGTTTGATTTGTTGGATGAACCACTTGTTGTTTAGTAACGTATTGTTCAGGCAACAGTAGTAGGTGTAGCTATGGAATCTTCTCCCATTGTTAATTCCTAGCTTTAATGCATTGTGATCTGATATGATGCAGGAGGTTACATTGATCTTTCTAAATTTGTTGAGGGAAGATTTATGACCTCATACGTGGTCAATTTTGTAGAAGGTTCCATGCGCTGCTGAGAAGAATGTATAATCTGTGTCCTTGGGATGGAATGTTCTGGAAATATCTGTTATCCCTAGCTAGTGCTCTTGAGCTCCATTTTTACACTGCCAACCTTTTGTTTGTATGATCTGTCTAGGGATCAGAGTGGAGTGTCTCCTATTATGATGGTGTTGGCATCTACATCTGTTTTCATTTTGAGCAGATTATGCTTTATGAACTGAGGAGCCCTTGAATTTGGTGCACATATATTTAAGATAGTGATATCTTCTTGTTGGATCATTCCCTTGATGAGTAGTAAGTGGCCATTATGGTCCTTTCTTATTGATTTTGGTTTAAAGTCTATTTTGTCAGATATTAGAATAGCCACATCCACTTTTTTATTATTTCCACATGCCTTGAAAGTTGTTTTCCATCCTTTTACCCTTAGTAGGTTACTGTCTTTAGTGATAAGGTGTGTTTCTTGAAGGCAACAGATGGAATGGCCCATTTTTCTGATCCACCCTGCTAGCCTGTGTCTTTTTATAGGGGAGTTAAGCCCAATTACATTCAAAGTTATAACTGTGAGGTTTGCTCTAAGCCCTGCCATGTTGGAGGGATTAAGGGAGTTGATATCTGAGCTGTTGTTAGCTCTTTGGTGTTACCATGCTTGTTCTCTATTCCTTTCCTGGAGTCAGTTGCTTATCTCATATGCATGGAAGATCTCATGTAATATCTTCTGTAGGTTTGGTTTTGTATTCAAGTAATGGTAGAGCTGGCTAATTTTATGGAATACTTTCATTTCTCCATCTATTATGATGGATAACTTTGCTGGGTACAGTAATCTAGGTTGAAAGCCATACTTCTTTAGACCTAGAAGAGTTTTATTCCAAGCTCTTCTGGCTTATAAAGTTTCTATGGAGATGTCTGTGGTGAGTCTGATGGGTTTGCTCTTGTAGGTGATCAGTTTCCTTTCTCTCACTGCTCTAAGGGCTTTCTCTTTACTCTCCATGTTTGGCATTGTAACTAAGATATGTCTTGGAGAGGTCCTCCTTTGGTCCAATCTATTTGGGGTCCTGTGTGCATCTTGTATCTGTACGGGATTTTCTCTTGCAAGGTAAGGGAAGTTTTCTCTAATAATTCTGTTGAAAGTATTTTCTATGCCCTTAGCCTAGTTTTCTTCTCCTTCTGGGATCCTCATTATCCTGAGATTAGGTCCTTTTATGGTATCCAACAGGTCCCTCAAGTTTTGTTCACTTGCTCTTTTGAACTTAATCAAATTTCTGATTTCCCTCTCATTCTCCTCTGTTTTATCTCCCATATCTGAGGTATTGTTTCCCACTTATTGATTCTGTTGGTGAGGGATTCTAGAGAGGTTCTTATTCAATTTGATTTTTGTTTTCTGATACTTTTTAGGTTGCCTCTATCATCCTGTTGAGATGTGTTTTCATTTCAAGGTTTGATTTACTTACCTTTTCCTGGTTCTCATATTTATATTTGCTCATGTCTTCATTTAATTTGGATAGCTGGTTCTTGAGACCTTCTGTTTGCTGGTTTGCCTAGACTTTAACCTCTGATCTTAACTCCATTTGATTCTCCTCCATTGTATTAAGCCTGGTGGCAAAGCTTGTGAGCTGACTTTGTACTCTTACAAATTGTTTATCTTTTTCTTCCATGACCAACATTAACTTCTACATAGGATCTGTGCCAGTATGATCTGGGCTTAGTGTCATGTCATCCTGGGCCTGCATCTTCTCTCTCTCTCTCTCTCTCTCTCTCTCTCTCTCTCTCTCTTTTGTAGTATCGTTGTTCTCTTCCCACTTGGGACTTGGGGGATTTGGCATGGTTTCCTCAGCTGGTGTATTCTTCTTGCATGGAGATCTACCCATTTTGATTCTACTTGAGGTGGTTGGGGGGATGTCTTTGAGCTGTCTACACTTCAATAGTGTGCATGGTGTATGTTCTGGGCTCCACGGAGAGGGTTTATATATTTTATTTTTTATTTGTAATCAGAGAGAAGAAAAACAGAGAGAGGGAGAATGGGTACATCTTGGCCTCTAGCCATTGCAAACAAACTCCAGATGCATGTGCCACTTTGTAAACCTGATTTTATGTATATACAAGGGAATAAAACCTGGTCTTTTAGGCTTTGCAGACAAGATCCTTAACCACTGAGCAATCTCTCCAGCCCCAGTGTATCATTAATTTTGGTTCATATATCCTCCCCCATTCCTTCCTCGTCCCCCCATCCCTATCACTGCTTAAACCTTCCCTCCTTCTCTCCTTCCCTTTACCTTCATTTCCCATATATTATATAATCCTCTGCAAAGTCTCCATCCTTCCCTCACCCTGTGCCCCTTTTCTCACTTCCCGGCCTGTATAGACACTCATTCCACCTTATAGACACCAATTTAGAAATTTCTAGCTAGGATATATATGTGAGGGAGAATATGCTGTGTTTGTCATTTTGAGCCTCAATTACTTCACACAGTATGATCTTTTCCAATTCCATCCATTTTCCTGCCAATTTCATAACTGCATCATTCTTTACCCATGAATAAAACTCTATTGTATATAAGAACAATCTCCTTATAATCCATTCATCAGACCCAACAAACTTAATAAAATGAAAAACCAAATTCCTAGATTTAATAACTTCGTTACTCGCCACTACAGGTGGCTGAGTATGAAGGCTTATGGACAAATCCCTGTAATAAATGTCAAACTTTCACAATTTCTATAGACAACTGAACAGTGCAGTGCAATGAAGAAGAGTCACACAGTGCCATTTGGCTTGTATGAATTCAATAAGCCAGCTTCAAATCATGAGAGCTGTAGCTGTGCTACAAAGCTTACTATAGGATCGTGCTGCTTTACCTCACAGAAACTAGTTATCCTGTCAGTGCATTCCAATTAGGTTTTTAATCGCTTCTTCCTGTGTCTTTTTTTAAAACTTTTTTTTTTTTTTTTTTGGTTTTACGAGGTAGGGTCTCACTCGAGCCCAGGCTGACCTGGAATTCACTATGTAGTCTCAGGGTGGCCTTGAACTCAAGGCGATCCTCCTACCTCTGCCTCCCTAGTGCTGGGATTAAAAGCATGCGCCACCACGCCCGGCTAAAAACTTATTTATACTTAGAAACAGTGTATGAGAAAGACTGGTGATGGTACCACATTTCCCTCATCCCAGCCCTCAACCCACTGAGGGCCCTCCTCAGTGGGGTTACTATAATGGTCCATGTGATGGGGGATATGAACTGTAAAAGCAGTAGCTAGTTTGTGTGTGTGTTGTTGATCAGTATCAAAGTACTTACAGGATTATAAGTGAAGAAACTAGCATGTAATCAGTGTTGCTTTCTACCTCTGCTACATGAGCACATGTAGAGCTTAGACTGGGACTTTCATTCTCATTTGAATAATTTCCTTATATATTTTCAACATTCAACAAAACACCATGAACACAAAATTATTCAATGAAGAGGAATAGTTGGAAACATGTTAACACCTGTTGGATCTGAGTTATAGATATATGAGGCTGTGTAGGTATTTTCTCTAATAATGTGTGTTTGAACATTCCCAAAGTACCATGTCAATGCAAATAAAGATAATTCTCTTTTTATTGTCCATAATGAGTTGCATTATTTAATGGGCAAACAATGAGTTGTTATCCCCAGTTCCCTAATACCCCTCTTCCCCATTCCCAGTAGGCTGGATATCCTCCTCCGTGGGCCTTCTGGATCAGTCCTTCGGGCAGGGGATCATGGATAGCCTAGTAGTCAGCCCAGTTCTCCTGTGGTGGCCCTGACTCACTCTCTCTCTCTCTCTCTCTCTCTCTCTCTCTCTCTCTCTCTCTCTCTCTCTCTCTCTCTCTCTGCTTGAAAATAAATAAATAAAATATTTTTTTAAAAGTTCACTTTTAGCCGGGCGTGGTGGCACATGACTTTAATCCCAGCACTCGGGAGGCAGAGGTAGGAGGATCAACATGAGTTCAAGGCCACCCTGAGACTACATAGTGAATTCCAGGTCAGCCTGGGCTACAGTGAGACCCTACTTCGAAAAACCAAAAAAATAAAAAATAAAAAAGTTCACTTTTAAAATAATTCTTAAAAGTTCACTCTACTAGGCATCTACCCGTAAGATGTCACATCTCAGCACAGAGACATTTGTGCAACTCTATTTATAATAGCAGCTCAATTCATAATAGCCTAGAATTGGAATCAACCCAAATTCCCACCCATGGAGAAATGGATAACAAAACTGTGGTACATTTACACGATGGAATTTTACTTAGCTGAACGGAAATATATCATCAAAATTTAGAGAAAAATGGTCTGACTTGGAAGAGATCTTACTAAGCAAACTCTCAAAAGAACAGAGAGTCAAATGCTGCATATTCTCTTTCATATGTGATGCCTAGCCAGATTAACCGTAAACTCTATGCAAACCAGTCGAGAGAAGTGAGAGTTTGTGAAAGGGGGCAAAGAATGGGGGGGGGGGTTAAACGGGATGGTTTAAACATGAAACTAAACCAAAATTGGTTCAAAATCACAAAATACTCACATATATAATGTAACTGAATTAGCAAGTAGAGGGCATCGTCTGACAAGAGGGGCTGTGAATAGAGAGGGAGAGAGTCTAAGCCCATGAAAAATTGATCAGTCCGGCAACTCCTGGTCTCAGTCACTGGCTCTTTCCCTCACTGAGCTGTCAACCAAAGTGACCCATGAGGTCCCAAAAACATGACAGGATTCTGTCAAAGCTCTTGAATACCCACCCCAGGCCTGAGGTAGGATCTTTTTGCTGAAGAAACCATAGAAAGCCATCTATCAGCACTGAGAGACCCTTCAAGGTCCAGAATGATAACCAGACCCCAGATGGTAGTTAGTGCAGTGCTGGAAGGCACTACATAAGCTGCCAAGGGAAACTGGTCAATGATAGTTGGAATAAAGAGAGACCACTGATATGAAACTCAGTCTGCTGTCATGAGTAGGCTGAACACACTTCCTACTGGAAAAGAGCATCAAACCTAGACATGAATTTGTGCAATGGAGGCACCAAAGCCTGGGGGAGGTAATGAACAACTTTTAATTTGGCAAAGTAATCCAGTCTGTGACAGGGAGCCCTTAACTGGAACTGGAGACTCAGGGTGAAATGCATTGGGAACCAAAATCTTGGGACCCCGAAGAGAAATTTCCTTTACCAGTGATTTACAAAGAAGCTACTTACAATAGAATCTAGCCAATTCAGAAATTTATATCAGTTAGCCTATACTGATCTCACTCTCTGATGGAGATTCTGTTTGTATTTTTCAGAAGACAATGAGAGAGCTGTGACCTTTCCAACCCCTATCAATGAGCCCCAGGCTGATAGCTGACTTGCTAGCAATAGATTACCCACCCCAGACCTACCATGGAGGCTCCAGATAGAACCCCACAGAAAGTGGTGGGATAAGCAAGAGACCTATTACCACAGCCAATCAGTCAACCCAGGATAAACCAGTGATACAGATATAAAAGATCTTCAACACAACCTAAAGCAGAAGTACAGAGGCCACTAAGACCTCACCAATAAAGCAGCCTTAATACTCACCCACCATGACTCAGGGAACTGACCGGAAGAGGGGGAAGAAACATTGTAAGAGCCATGGTGGAGAAGAATATCCAGATACATTGCCCTCCTCAGTAACAACATGCAAAGGGAGGTGGAAACGGGTTGACACCTAGGCTATCCATAACCTACCCCATGGACTGACCCAGTTTGCCCATGGAGAAGGATACCAAGCTGATTGGGGACAGAGAAGAGGGAAATCAGCGAACTGGGGACATCAACACATTATTTGCTCATTAAGTGTATCTAACTATGGATAATAAATAAAAAAAGAATGCAGACTATAAACTGCTATGTGTGTAGCAAAAAAGAAAGGAAGAAAGAAAAATGCCCCAGTGTAAGAAGTGTCTCAAATCTATACCAAATAAAACAATTCATGGCATAAATATGTATGTTCTAAAATTGTGAAGGAAAAATCTCAAAACCCTATAATGAACTTGAATTCAGTTTTCATGGTTTGAATTGTGTGTTCCCCATAAATTCATATAGTTTGAATACTTGGTTACCTACTGTGATAGCTTAAATGGATATCCCCCAATAGATTCAGAAGTATAAATGTTTTTCTCCAGCTGCCTGTCTGGAGGATGTTTTGTCCAGGCCAGATTCTAGTCTCCAGGCCAAACATGATTCTGGAGTGGATGTAAAATTCCAGCTATAGATATGCAAAGAGCAGTCCATGCTCAAGTCTGGAGCTCCTGCTGTTGGTAGTTAGTTTGTGCTTGCTTGAGTTGCTTCTGCTGGGTCTCTCTCTCTCTCTCTCTCTCTTTCTCTCTCTCTCTCTCTCTCTCTCTCTCTCTCTCTGTGTGTGTGTGTGTGTGTGTGTGTGTGTGTGTGTGTGTGTGTGTGTGTGTGTGCTTGGACCTGTGAAAGGGGGCCAGTCATTTTCACCATTCTGAAAATTCCCCATGGATCTGTTACTTTAATATATACTTTCCTCTATAAACTGTGCCAGGCTTGGAGATTCATCCCAGCACCATGTGGCTGATTATGACAGATTTGGCATCAGAGTGTGGGGTAATTGCTGAGATGAATCTGACCATGTGGATTTTGGTCTTCTGGAACTTGTGTGCTGGAGGAATGCACATGGACTTGGTACTTAAAACTGAAGATGCCATCTAGAATGATAAGCCAAGTTTTATAGACTATTCTGGTGAGAATTTGGAAATGCTAAGTGCAGAGAAAATGCATTTGGAGTTTTATCTTGAAAACTTTCTAAGGGGAAGGAGAGACTACAGAAAACTTAATAGAACTGGGTACCTGTGCCAAGGGTTGGATGCATCCTACTGCCCATGCCCAGAGAGTTTGACCAAGGATAATTTAAGTAATGGTTGTTGTGCTTGGCTATAGATATGGAACTGAGAATTTAAGATTTAAAGTTGGAAAAACCCCAAAGCAAGTTTATGTTAATGGCACAGAAACTGGCTTTTGATTATGGCCCAACTGCTTTACATTGAAACAATGGAGAGATGCCCGAGGTGTTTCCACCCAGAAAGGACTGAATGATGTACTGTGCAAACTCATTGGAAAGGAAATTGCTAAAAGAAAGGAATCTGCTCTTCAAAGTCATATTTATTTTGTCCCTGGATTAACAAAATGGCTGTATCCTGCATACCTGGTATTGCTTTTGGAAGCATGAGAAATACATTAATGAATGGATCATGAAGTGCACACAGATCCAGGAGCAGCTGCTGAGATGCATTATATGGATCAGGGTGTGAAGTCCCTGTTTGGCCAGTGAAGCCATTGGAAGATGGACCATGGTTTGCAATGTAGACCCCATAAATGTTTACTATATATCAGGACTATGCAAGGGATACCATGGAGCTGTTGGCCCCTGGTGGAAATTTTCCCAGCTACTCAGCCAAGCTGGAGGGACAGAATCAGAAAATCTGGAGACTGTCAGTCACTGGATGTGCTATGGGACTTGAACTGCAGATGTGAGATGTTTGCTGACATTTGTTGAGTTTGCATTGGCCCAGTCTTTCCTTGTTATACCCAATAGAAGTTGGAAATGTTTATTCTGTACCATTATATGTTAACAGTTTGTAACTTGTTTTGATTTTATAGAATTTACAGCTAAAAGACAATCTTAAATTTCAGATATGGCTGTGGGACCTTTAAAGTTGAACTGCACATAATGTAGTTATAAACCCATTTGGGCCCAGGGGTGGATTGTGGTAGTTTGAATGGACATCCCCCAACAGTTTCAAAAGTGTTAAAGTTTTTCTCTAGCTGCCTGGCTGGTGGAGGTGTCACCCAGGCCAGATTCTCGGCTCCAGCCCAAAGATGGTTCTGGGGTGGATGTAAAATTCTAGCTATAGATATGCAAAGAGCAGTCCAAGATCAAGTTTGGAGCTCCTGCTGTTTGGTAGTTAGGCTTGAGTTGCTGGTGCTCGGTCTCTCTCTCTCTCTCTCTCTCTCTCTCTCTCTCTCTCTCTCTCCTTGGACCTGTGAAAGGGGGGCAGTCTCTTTCACTATTCTGAATCTTCCCTATATCTGTTACTTTAATAAATACTTTCCTCCCAAAACTGTGCCTTATTGGAGATTCATCCCAGTTGTATGTGGCTGACTACGACACCTACTGATGGCAGTTTGGGAATTGGAGCCTATATGTTATAGGTTTCTTAAGGCAGTCTTAGAGGTTTCACATATCTCCTTTGCAAGAACTCTATTCACTCTCTTGCTGCTTTTTCCCACCTAATATGGCAAAGATGTGATGTATAGCCTCTATCCTACCATCTTGCCCCATCCATCATATAGCTTCCCCTGAAGTCTATAAGCCAAAATAAAGATGAAAACAAAAATCAAAGGATTTCCAGTCAAGATGGTAGATGTGTAACCATGCTAGAATGCTGGGAGGTAATGGGCTTGTGGTCAGGATGGAAGACAGGAAGCCATACTGGAATGCTGGTGAAAAAAATCCATGCAAGAATTACAGGGCCTATAATTCATGTAGGTTCTATGATCTCAATAGCCAGCTAATTAAACTTAATAAAAACATGAAGAGCCGGGCATGGTGGCACATGCCTTTAATCCCAGCACTTGGGAGGCAGAGGTAGGAGGATCACCATGAGTTCAAGTCCATCCTGAGACTACATAGTAAATTCCAGGTCAGCCTGGGCTAGAGTGAGACCCTACCTCAAAAAACCAAAAAAAAATAAAATAAAATAAAAAATAAAAAATAAAAGTAAAAAAAAATAAAAACATGAACAAATGTAAGAATAAATTACAGGATGCCTTAAGAAAACAAAACCCTGACTTGAAACTGGAAGTCTACAAGGAGATGGAGATGATGTAGGAAAAAAATCAAGCAGTTATTAAAAGTCTGTCTAGAATGCCTCACTGTCAGAATTAATCTGGAGAACCTTAGACATGGAAGACAAGACAGAAGAAATTCATCAGGATTCCAAAAACATTGATAAGTTCAAACAATCATGTGGAAAAATATCAGAGAACTGTGTGATCGCCTAAATTGACTGATCACACAGACTGTAGGGATACCAGAAAGGGAAGAAATACAGTCCAAAGGCACAGAGAATATATTATACAAAATTATTGAAAAAAATTTCCCAGTTGTGCAATAAATAGAGCTGACCATTCAGATACAAGAAGCTCAAAGAACACCATATAGACAGGACCAAAGAAAAAATACTTCAAGACCCATCACAGTTAAAACCCTAAATATTGAAATCAAATACAGTGCTAAAAGCAGCAAGAAAGGAATCATCACATATAAAGGCAGTCTCATCAGAGTTATCTCAGATTTTTCATTGGAAACCATGAAAGTCAGAAGAGCTTGGAATAGAGTACTTCATAGTCTAAAAAACTATGGTTTCTAACCCAAATTACTATACTCAGCAAAAGTATCTCTCATAATAGATGGCGAAAGGAAAATGTTCCATGATAATTACCAGCTATCGGATTATATGAATACAAAGCCAAATCTATAGAGAATATTCCAGAAAGTATTCCAAACAAAAGAGTAAAGCAACCAATCTCATGAGCCAAGTAGAGGATGAGCAAGATAACAAAAATCAGAGCAGACAAAATAATGTATAATGCATCAATCCCAATAAAACCTCCTTAAGGTGAAAGGATGGAAACTGATTTTCCAAGCAAATGAAAACAACAAGATTTCACTATCATAAATATACATGCACCAAATACAGGTATACCACATTTCATGATGCAAAACTTACTTGACAACAAACCAGAAATATACTTTAATTCCATCAAAGTGATATACTTTAATAGCCCACTGTCATCACTAGACAGATCATGCAAACAGAAAATCAGCAAATAATATATCTTAATAAAACCACAGATCATTTTAGAGCTAACAGACATCTATAGAATGTTCCATTCCAATTTTGTAGAATATAAATTGTTCTCAGCAGCCCATGCTCCAAAATACACCAAATATTAAAATACACCTCCTGGCAAAATAGAGCACATATTAAAATATAAAACATGCTTTCATAAATTCAGTAATATTGATGTAACTCCCTGTATCATATCAGGCCACAATGTATTAAAACTAGAAATTAACAACTAGAGAAGCAATAGAAACTACACCAGCTCCTGGAGACTGTAGAATATACTATTAAACAATGAATGGGTTCTAGGAGAAATAAAAAAGTAAATTGTGAAATTTCTGTAAATAGATGAAAATTCAAGCACAACATACCAAAACTTATGGGAAACAATGAAGCCATTTCTAAGGGGGAAATTTATAGGACTAAATTCCTTCATAATGGAGACAGAGAGAGCTCAAATTCATAACCTAACCACCCACCAAAAGGTGTTGGCAAAGCAAAAACTATCATAGGAGCTCCAGCTGAAAACAAGATCAGAGTAGATATCAATGAATTGGAAACAAAGAAAATTAAAAAATAGATGAAACAAAGAGCTAGTTCTTCAAAAACATAAACAAGATTGATAAGTCCTGGCCAATTTTATGAAACAAACAAAAAGAAGTCTCAAATTAACAAAAGTTGAAATGAAAAGGGAGGGGTCACTACAGACACCAGTAAAATTAAAAGAATCATTAGGTCATATTTCAAAAGCCTCTAATCCACAAAGTTGAAGAACCTTCCTAGATTCATACTGCCTACCAAAACTAAATCCACAGCAAACAAATCTCCTAAGATCCTCATTACACCAGAGATAAAAAAATATAATCAAAAACATCTACAAAAGCAAAAGTCCTGAAGTAGATGGATTCTCACTGAAATCTAGGAAACCTTCATTTTAGGGAACATAGAATGTTTTTCTGTTTGTCTCCTTGAGCCTTTGAAGAGCAGTGGACAGTTTTTGTTCTCCCTGTCTATATGGCATATAAAAATACCTGTGTTAGCCATCTTTATTTTGGTCAAGCATTAAGTGGAGTCTTTGGGGCTATATTGGAAGCTGAATATCCCACCTGAAACAGCATGGAGAAAGAGGAGCAGAAGAGTCTTGAGTCAGACTGTGCCTAATTCTAAGTCTCCTTTTTTGTGAAGAGAGGCTTCTCTTCAGAACCTGATTTGGGACTAGAGATTTGGGGTGTCCTTTGTACAGGAACCCGGATTCCAAATTTCTAGCTTTATCCCAAATCTAAGAAGACACATAGTGTGCTCTATGTGTTTCCTTGAGCCAACAAGAGTCCCCTTCATGAAGTATTTGTCACATCCTAAGGGGTCAGTCTTCATGCTTGGCTTCTCCGGACCTCCCCCCCAACATGGTTCTCATATCACAGGATATGGGATCACCTGAGACAGTGTGGTTAAACTTTAAGTGTAGATATTACACATAATCTTGTCTTAATTTTCTCTAACTGCTCAGCTGGAGGGGTTTGGGGCCCTTATTTCTATTCCCCCCTTTAGTGGGAATCTGGTATATAGGTCCCCTGTCTACATGTGTTTCAGAGTGGCCTTGGGACTAGGGGTCTATTGTTTTTCCTTTAAAGGGAATCTATAGTAATTACTTTAAATCTAGGGATGTAAATTGTGGTTAATCCTATCTGTTTTAAAAATAAAATGTGTTGGGATCAAGAATGTCACACCCAGTAAATCCCAGTACTAGCATCTCTCTCTCTCTCTCTCTCTCTCTCTCTCTCTCTCTCTCTCTCACACACACACACACACACACACACACACACACACACACACACACACACACACACACACTAGCCCAGGCTGACCTGGAATTCACTATGTAGTCTCATGGTGGCCTTGAACTCATGGTGATCCTCGTACCTCTGCCTCCCGAGTGCTGGGATTAAAGGCATGTGCCAGCACGCCCCACATCTAGCATCTTTTTTAAAAGGAAATAGAGCCCATTTTTCTTTTATCTTTCTCATCACCTTCTTTTATCACTTATTCATTAGGATTCCATTATTTTTTGAGGTCCCTCTGTAATCCCTCATATATTTCTTTCAATTATTATGGAGAGAAATCCTTCCTATAGTAATGTGCCTTCTTAGTGCTTCTAAAAATATCATTCTTTATTTTCCTTCATTAAAGTATCACTGAAATTCCTTTATTTTAATCACTTCACAACAACTTGCATTCATAATTTCTTTTATCACCATTATAGAGCCAATATTAGGACATGAATTGAAAAGGGAAGTAACCATAAAAGGGAGGAAAAATATATCAGTTTTTAATAACTCAATCATCTGAATTCCTTAAGAACAGCTCTATATAAATATTTTTATTCTGATTACATCATAGGCAAGCCTCATGGCTGAACTTATTCAAATATCCTTAAACCCGTGGTCAGATTAATATAGCGAGGACTAGAGCGTTTGTTACTGAGACAGAAACTAACTGGAGTGATCAGGTCCAGCTGTCAGCAGTGGTCAGTTTAGATGGTTTTACAAGTAATATAATAGTTGTACTCTGTTCTACAAAAGGTTAGGTTAGAAAATTATTTAGTACTTCTAATTGACTTGTAATGCTCACTTATATTCCTAAAGAGTGTTGTGACCAATCTTTTTGACAGAAACAAAAATTAGCTTGCTTATTAAAAGAGACAAAGCAAATACTTTTTGAAATCATTATATCTTTTTTTTTTGTTTTTTTTTTTTCAAGGTAGGGTCTCGCTCTAGTCCAGGCTGAGCTGGAATTCACTATGTAGTCTCAGGGTGGCCTTGAACTCACAGCAATCCTCCTACATTTGCCTCCCGAGTGCTGGGATTAAAGGCGTGCGCCACCACACCCGGCTTGAAATCATTATATCTAATATAGTAAATTATAGGTTGAGCTTTTCATAAAATTGAGGATTAGATCCTTTTTCTCCCAAGAATGCCAAATGAGTATAACCATTGATAAGTACCTCTAACCATTGAACAATCTGATCCTTAACACAGAGACATAACATATTCCAGGGTATTCTCCACTCCTCTTTTTAATTAATAAGCAAAGCAGAAAACATATAGCACTTACAGTAGTTAATATTGCTAACCATAGCAATAGATGAAAATAACCTTATATCTTTTTTGTGTGAGTTTACTCATTTGACCATGGACTTTAGTACCAAAAAGAAGATACAGTTCTTGTGTTATGATTTCCCTCATATTTTTCATTAACCAGAGGGCCAGTCTGGTTTATGATAAAGCATTGGGAAACATTGCTGTTCCTGGGTCTGATAGCAAAAGCACTCTGTTTTGGAACCAAAGCCAGCTGAGCACATTAATATTTGGTTTTTCTTTATTGCTTAGTCCATGACTGAGAACCAGCACATATAGTTGGTTTTTATAAAAGAACTGGCACCTGCTGGGCGTGGTGGCGCATGCCTTTAATCCCAGCACTTGGGAGGCAGAGGTAGGAGGATCGCTGTGAGATCAGGGCCATCCTGAGACTACAGAGTGAATTCCAGGTCAGCCTGGGCTAGAGTAAGACCCTACCTCAAAAAACAAAACAAAAAAAAAACCCAAAAATCAAAAAACCAAAAAAACAACAACAACAACAAAAAACTGGCACCCAACACATTTATCTATAGAACTTAGTTCCTCATCCTTCATAGGATTAAGAGAAATTGTACCAAGTTGATTTAACTCCTTTCTAATAGAAAACAAGTAATTCAGTATTAAAAGAATTATACATCCTTCTTAATAGGAAAATTTAGGCATATGTTATATGTAACATCTCTATAAATGCAATTTTAAGAAAACTGACAACCATATTTTTTTCTTTTTTTTATTTATTGTTTTTTTACAATGAGTTGATATCCCCAATTCCCCAGTGCCCCCCCTTCCCATCCCCAATTAGCTGGATATCCTCCTCCATGGGCCGTCTGGATCAGTCCTTGTGGCGGGGGACCATGGATAGCCTAGTATTCAGCCCGGTTCTCCTGGCCCAAGTGTGTTGTTACTGAGGGGTGCCATGCCTCTGGATAGTCTCCCCCACCACGGCTCTCACAATTTTTCCGCCCCCTCGTCTGCTGAGTTCCCTGAGTCGTGGTGGGTGGGTATTAAGGCTGCTTTAATGTTGTGAGCTTAGGGGTCTTTGTATCAAAAATCGTTGGTTTCTCTCTCACTGGCTTATCCTGTGTTGATTGAATGGCTGTGGCTATGGGTCCCTTTTTCATCCCCTCATTCTCTGCAAGGCTCTATATGGATCCTTCACGGTGAGAGGGATTAGGAGAAAGACCCTCCCACAGGTAGATAGGAATGTGGCCTCAGACAGATGACCTCATGATAATGCGACATTCCCAGGCCAAGGTTTGCCACTCCCCCCCCCAGAAAATCCTTAAAGTTCCGTGCCCCCGGGGCTTTGGCCTTCTCCTTCTTCTTCTTCTTCTTCTTCTTTTGTCTGGACAGCGGTCCGGGAGGTGCTCAAAACCGGGCTGGTGAGTGTACCCCTCCCCCCCTGATCTTGGTAACGAGATCAGGGAGGGGGGGGAGGGAGAATTTCTTCAACATGGGTGCTACTCCTTTTCTTAACTTTTGGTGAATTTATGCTCCTTTCTGTATGTTTATGATTTGTTGGGTGATTTTATGCACTTCCCTGTAAACTCACAGACCACGCGGTGGCTGGTCGACCCTTACATCCCAATTTCCTTTTCTCAATTAATCAAGTTCAGAATAAATGTGTAATTAAGAATTATCCTGGTCTATGTGTATAATTCTTTGTACATCGGAGGACACGAACTCGGAGGGGGGGGGAGGGAGGATTCCAAAATGCTCTCTCTCTCTCTCCCCACGCGTTGCTTACAAATAATAATTATTAGCAACCCGTATCATTTATAGAGGTCCCATTCCGAGATCTGAGAATCATTTTTCTTAATTACCACATTTATTCTGACCCGTAAGGAG
>PVHP010030195.1:0-21886 GCA_004024765.1 Zapus hudsonius
TGATAAATATTTTTTTAATCCAAGAGAGTTGCTGGCATTCACTAGTCAGCCAATCTGACTGTTGTGGTCAGCTTTCTAGTTGCTGCACAGAAAGAACCCAAGCAAAGCGGCTTGTGGAGGAATGGGTTTATTTGGCTTACGGACTCGGGAGACTCCATCCTGGCAGGGAAAACGATGGCATGAGCAGAGGGTTGGACATCACCTCCATCACAGCACTGCAAACAGCGGCAGGAAAGTGTGCCAAATACTGGCAAGGGGGAGTTGGCTTATAACCCCCAAAAGCCCACCCCCAGCAACACAGCTCCATCGAGGTTGTAAAACCCAAACTGCCATCAGCTGAGGATCGAGCTATCAGAACACATTCATTTGTTTGTGGGGGACACCTGGATCAAACCATGACACTGACGAAACAAATGGCAGTGAGAGACTCTGTCTCAAAGAAACAGTGTGGAAGAGTAATAAAGGAGAAAAGCCAACATTCTCCTCTGGACTTCACACAGATATGCACAGGTTGGATGCATCTGCACAAACATGTGTAAACACTATACATATACTATACCACCACACACTACTACTACTACATATGCTGTATCAGCTTTCTCATTGCTGGGACAAAGAACCCAACCAAAGGCAGTCGATGGGAGGAATGGGTTTATTTGGCTTACAGACTCAAAGGGGAAGCTCCATGATGGCAGGGGAAACGATGGCATGAGCAGAGGGCTGGACATCACCTCTGCCACAGCACTGCAAACAGCGGCAGGAAGGTGTGCCAAACACTGGCAAGGGGAAGCTGGCTTATAACCCCATAAGCCCACCTCCAACAACACAGCTCCAGTGAGATTCTAGTATCCAAACTGCCATCAGCTGGGGATCAAGCATCCAGAACACATTAAGTTTATGGCGGACACCTGAATCAACCCACTATAACATATGCACATGTGTGTGCCAAAAAATGGGGATAATGGCAATACAAACTTCCCAAGAGTTATGTGAGGAAAAAGTAAATCAGTTTATGTAAGTGACTAAGAAAGGAGCCCCGTACATGCCAGCGTGCATTGCTGCTGCTGGTGGGAAGGGCTAAGACCCACTTCAGGTGGCATTTGATGGAGATCTACAAGATGAATATGGGATTCCTTTGTGATGTGTAGGAGAGACAGGGAGGAGAACAGAGTGTCTGAAGATATTCTGAGTAAGGAGTGCACCATATGCAAAGCACGAGGGGCAACTCACCTGAGGAACTCCAGGGATGTGGCTGGTACCCAGCAGCCGGGAGCTCTCCAGGTCTACAGCTAGGAATGAGGAGGCTATTGTACTAATACAGGTATCTCCAGGACTCGGACCGTGTACAACACTCCTGTTCTAAGCCCTGATAGATGCTCAGCAGATGTGGAATAACCATCACATGTAACAAACAACCCTCCTGTCACTCAACTGGAAAAGAACTCCATTGTCCCATATGCACAGTGATCTCAGTGTGGACAGCCCCATCCACACAGTCCTTCCAAGATACACATACCCATTGTGTGGATCCCTTACTTTTTGGCAATAAACTAAGTCCTGAATTTGGATAGGGACCTCCAATATATATGGAACTCTGTGAGAAAGCAGTCCTTGGAATCCCCATCCCATAGCCAGGGGCTCAGGTCTAAGCCGACGATGTTGGAGATGGAGCTCTGTTGAATTCTCTTAGCAGAAACCCTGGACAGTGTGCTGGAGGCACAGGCAGGGACTCGGAGCACGTGCTGGCAGCTTCTGCTGAACCAGAAAGAACACTGGGACTCTGGGAAGCAGTGAGAAAGCCAGGGCTGTGCTCTGAGGATGCAGCACAGTTGATAGACTGCTTGCCTAGCATGCTCAGTGCACTGGGTTTGATCCCCAGCAATGCATAAAACTGGGCCTGGGTGGTGCACATAATGTAATCCCAGCGCTCAGATGGAGATGGAGAGTTAAAGATCAGGAGTTAAAGATCCTAAGCTACACATTGAGTTTGAGGTCAGCCTAGGATAAGAGCCCCTGTCTTGGAAAAGAGAAGAAAGGACAGGGGAGGAGAGAGAGAAGAGACCAAGCTTGAACCTAACCCACCCCATGTCAGAAACCGAGGGAAATGACACTCCCAAGGACGTACCAACTAAAGACGGCCCCAGAACCAAATCCCAGATATCTGCCATCCATTCTCAAACACCAAGATTTATTTCCATATTGTCCCGACTGCCCCCCACTCACTCAATGCGGGGGTCTCACGATGGAGGAGGCACGTGGTCGTGATGTGCATCCAGCCCGAGTCGGAGCAAAGCTCACGAGAGACAGAAACGTGGAGGGCAGGCGTGGGAGGGTTGCTCAGGGTCACGGCCTGGTTATGCCGTATTTTTTTTTTCTCTTTGCTTTTTTAATTGAGTTTGAGGTGGTTGTTTTTGTTTCCTTAAGAAGTGGAAAAGAAGGAAGCCGCGTAAATACAGTGATATTAACTCTGCAAAACCTCCTGCCATTTTAACTCTGTTACTGGAGAAATAAAAGAGAAATAATTTGTCCACCCACACTCAGCTCTTTCTGACGAAGGTAGGTGAATACTTCTAATCGAGGCTGACTGCTGGAAGGGAAGCCACCACACTGACTGATCAGGGATGGAGAGGAAGCCTCAGCAGCCCCCAAAGAAGCTGTGGGCTCTGGCAGAGTCCTGGGCACAGGCAGAGCCCGGACTCATCACCGCTGTGTCCGACCTTCCATAGGTCTCCCCCAGCCAGTCGTGATGGAGGCACGGGACAAGACCGAAGGACTCCCCAGCAAGCAGAGAGAGATGCCACCACCCCCACCACCCTCAGAACCAGCTCAGAAGCCACCACCTCAAGGAGTCGGGAGCCACTCCCTCGCTGTCAGAGGCAGCCTGTGCCTGTTCGCTGCCTCTCAGTTCCTGGTAAGGGTGTCACGGGCTTCACCAGGGCCTGGAGAGAGGGTGGGTGGAGGGGACAGTCACCTGGGGAGACTGAGGGATGGGAAGGTGGCCCTCAAGTGTTCAAGACTGGAGTGAGAGGAAGATGGGGATCCTGAGCTTCTGGCCTCAGCTAAGCCACTGAACCCCTACCAACCCTGAACTCCTGGTCCAGTAGAGTTCCCTCTGAGGGCTTCCTTCCTGTGTGTGGAAGCCTTTCTGGGAGTCCCTTTTTGAGTGTTTGCCTGGGAGGACTTCTCTGGGAAGGGTTGGTCTCAGCTGCCTCCTGTCTGTGCTGAGACCTCCTCTGGGTACACAGCTCCAGGGCCCTTCCCTCACCTGCCCGGTCTGGACCTGAGGTTCAGGAGCCCCCTTAGGGCCCAGGTTGGGGCTGAAGGTGAGCTCTGCAGGGCAATATAGGGGCAAGGGGCTGGGGCTCTGAGCTCAGCCCACTCCCCTGACTGCCCCAGCTTGCCTGCGGGGCACTCTGGTTCAGTGGCCATGGCCACTCCTGGCTGCAGAACGCCACAGACCTCATCTCCTCGTTCACACTGCTGAACCAGCTGGGACCCACGGTGAGTAAGATCGGGGGGCCCTGGGGCAGGGGGGTGCGCTAGGAGCCTCCAGTTCCACCTGCCCGGGTGAGATGCCTCTGAGTTCAAGAGATCTTACCAAGCCTCTAGTGGCTGCCCGCATGCTGCCCACCCAGACCTAGGATATAGTTTTCTTGTGACTCTTGTAATAGATGGGAACTCTGCCCCAACATTATCCTGACCTGTTTGTCTGATGTTCCCCAGGCCTGGCTGGGTGCTGGGACTTGGGGACTCCCCAGCCTGCTGTTGCTCTCTCTGTCTGTGGGCCTGGTTGCCGTCAGCACTCTGGTAAGGTGCCTTCTGTCCCTAGCTCAGTGATGTCCTCTCCCTGCCCTGAAAGCCCTGCTTCCACTAGGCTTATCTGACCTACGGATTGGACGTCCCAGGTCCTAAGTAGAGTAAAGGCGGGTGTGTCTCCTTTGGCCAGTGGACCCAGCCTGATGCTTCCTTCTCAGAGTTGGTCTGGACTGGACAGGAGGATGAGACTGAGAAACCCCCAAATCCCACCCAGGATGCTTAAATCCACAAGAAACTGAGGGCAGGGCAGGGAGAGCTGGGGGTGGAATCTGCCAACTTAGACCAGCCACAGTGCCTTGTGGAAAACCTCCAGGAGTGTGGCAGCTTAGACCCAAGGAGGGATAGAGACCCAGTAACCTGGGCACCCCAGGGAACAGCCAGCATGACCTCAGGTCCACAATGTCCTCTGCTCCCAACCAGGTGTGGCACCTCCTGAAGGGCCCCTCGGAGCCACCCACCCCACTGCCTCCAGAGGACAGGCGCCTGTCAGTGAGCCGTCAACCCTCCTTTACCTACTCGGAGTGGATGGAGGAGGAGGTGGAGGATGACTTCCTGGACCAAGTGCCGGAGACACCAGTGTTTGACTGTGTGATGGACGTCAAACCCGAGGCCGACCCTGCCTCTCTGACCGTCAAGTCCATGGGTCTGCAGGAGAGGTGGGAGGAGTGGAGGGTGGGGTGGGCTGGGGCCCTTCAACTCTCAGCTCCCATGTAGAAGGGTAGATGCCTAACTCTGGCTCCTGTGGCCAGGACAGAACTAGCCTCGTAGCTTAGCCAGGGTGGACATGTACTCTTCAGATGGTCCTTGTAGACCACAGTGCCGCACGATGGATGCTGAAAAATACTGTTCCTTCGCATGCTCGAAAGGGCACAGGCAAGCTCATATTCTCCTTGGCTCAAGGAAGTCTGGGTAGGTTTTCTTCTACAGGACTTGTCTGGACCTTTATTGTTTCTAAATATGTTTATTTACTCACACATGTTTGTATGTATGTGTGTGAATAGTGAGCACTCTATGGTCTCTCGCCATCATGGCAAACGAACTACAGCCACATGTGCCCACTCTGTGCATCTGGCTTTATGTGGACGCTGGGGAATTTGATCCCTGGCAGACAGACTTTGCAAGCAAACACCATTGAGCTCTGAGCCATCTCAGCCCCGTGTCAGGGCCTCAGCAAAGAGATAGTTGGTAACATGTCCCAAAGTCACTTGGCCACAGGACCTTACTGTCCCAGAGTGTCCTAGAGAATTCCACAGAGCACACTTTGGGAAATGCAGATACCTTCTCTTCAGAAGTGGGGACATCGTCTCACGGCAGGTTTGAATTACCCTTAGGATGTCACAGAGAACACGGGTGAGGAGTCAGGCTCTGCCACCTCCTCACAGTGAGAGCCTGGGCAACACTTGCTCCTCCTCAATACTCAGGTTCCCCTTTCCTATAATGAGGTTCCTTCCTGGGTTTTGGCTTTCAACACTAAATATAGATTGGCCCAGTATAGACCTCCTTGCTGCCACTCGGCCTTCCTTTCTCCCTGGCAGGCAGCCTCTCCTAGATGAGAGGTCTTGACCTCATAGCCGCTTCATCCCAGGACTGCGCTCTAGAGGTCTGGAGCTGTCCTCCCGGTCTTGAGCCCAGCCTCTGCCCTCAGCAGGTGTTTCCACTGTGGGCCTTCTGGCACAGGGGGGTGAGAATCCAGGGAAGCGAGGATCCAGGAGTCCCATGTTGGGATTCAGATGGGACTTTTAGAAACACCCCTCCCCATGATGGGAGGCAGGAGACAGAGATGCAGGCTGAGCCCTGTGCTCCTCAGGACAGGCCCTTGTCGCGCTCCACTCCCCCTCCTCGAGCTTTCTCTGATCCCTCCCTCCTCTCTCCATGCCCGAGGGTCACTCTTCCTTCCCTGACCTTGCAGGAGGGGCTCCAATGTCTCCCTGACCTTGGACATGTGTACTCCTGGCTGCAATGAGGAAGGCTTCGGCTATCTTGTATCCCCACGTGAAGAGTCGGCCCACGAGTACCTGCTCAGTGCCTCCCGTGTCCTCCAGGCTGAGGAGCTGCACGAAAAGGCCCTGGACCCCTTCCTGCTGCAGGCGGAATTCTTCGTGAGTGCCCAGCCCGCCATCCCCTGTGCGCACACCTTGAATCCATGGGGCTCCTCCAGCCATCCAGGCCATGATGCCCAAGTATGCACACACCCGCTAGCTCAGCTAAGTAGACTACATCCCCCTGTTATCTATATGATAACTATATGAGCAAGCTCCTCCCCTCCTAAACGCAGTTCCCTTGCCTGGAAATCATGAAATGTTTTCATGAAGTGGATGAAGTGAAAGGGCTTTGAAGGAGGTGAAGAGTTTGCTACCTGTGTAAAGCAAGCAGCAGGGTCTCTAGATCTGTCACCAAAGGCTGTGAGCCCTGAAAACCATACGAAGCAACCTGTGTACCTCACTGCTTGCCTGGCATGCACGAGGCTCTGGGATCCCATCCCCACTGTCACAAAAAGTCTGACATCACCACACAGGTTTGTCCATCACTTTCTCTTCTGCCGTTCCCTGAAGCTCTAACTTGGGCCTGACCCCCTCCCCCAGCCTCAAGCTGCCTCCTTTGAACTTGGAAGGGCCCAATGAATGTCAACCCTGTTCACCTGCCTGAGCTGAGCCATAGATCCTGGTAGCTGTGTTAGCACTACCAGGGAGGTTTGAAGTGAGGTTCAGGAGGGTCAGGCAAGAGGGAGTTTCTGATACTGAGCCCCAGAAGTGGCAAGCTTTCCATCACAAAGGGGGTGCTGGCCTTGTTCATGGAGGTTGGTAAAAGGATCCCAAGAGGAGAACAAAAGGGGCAGGGGGCTCAAAAACCACTTCCCTAGTCAGACTCACATGCTAGGTAACTCCCCCACTATGCCATGTAGACCCAGTGTATCCAGCTCTCGGAGCTCGGCTTCACCGGAAGACCCAAACTGGTCAACCTCAGCCTTCTGCTCATCGCCCACATTGGCAGGGACTGTCCACTTCCAAGTGCACTGCCTCACCTATGCCTGACTTCTCTGTACCTTCCCCACACCGTCCCTTCATTACCTCTGAAAAGCCTTCCTCCACCACCCGGCTCAGCTCCCATTCCGAGCTCCCACTGCCATCCACTCCCCTGGCATCCTCCACACCCTTTCCTGCTCTGTAGATACCATGGATTTTGCCAGGAAAGAAGGAACACAGCCTGCTCACCCATTCCATGGGCATTCTGCACATGTGGGGTTTTCTTTCTTTCTTTCTTTTGGTTCTCACAATAGTCCTGAAAAGTATCACAATCTGCATTTTGTGTGTGACTATGCAGCCTGGTGCTAAACTGTGTGGACAGATCAGAAGGGAGTGCAGAGGTGGGAAGCCCTAGAGAGTTATCCAGAGACCTGGGGATGGAGCTATGGAGAACCTAAGGGAGGGAACCAATTAGGAAAGGTACAAGGCTGAGACCAGGGCCAGCAAGTGGATGCCATGAACTCAGACATCCATGAGCTTGGGCAGAGGAGGGAACTGGTCCTGAGAATGGCAAGGAAAGAACAGGAGGATTCACAGTTCAAGGCCTGAATGGTCTACACAGTGGGTTCAGGTCAGAGCCAGCCTGAGCAACTTAGTAAAACTCTGTCTCCAATTTAAAAAAAAAAAAGTAAGCTAGACATGGTGGTGTGTGTCTTTAATCCCAGAACTCAGGAGGCTGATGTAGGAGGAGCACCATGAGTTTGAGGCCAGCCTGAGACTACATAGTGAATTCCAGGTCAGCCTGGGGAAGACCCTACCTCAAAAAACCCAGAGAGAGAGAGAGAGAGAGAGAGAGTAGAGAAGAGAGAGAGAGATCAGGATTTAGCTTAGTGGTAGAGCACTTGCCCAACATGCATGGAGCTAAGGCTGGTTCTAGGTTCAATTCTCAAGTGCAAAAAAAAAAAAGGAAGGAAAGAAGGAAGGGAGGGAGGGGGAGGGAGAGAGAGGGAAGAAAAGAAGGAAGGAAGGAAGGAGGGAGGGAGGGAGAGAGGGAAGGAAGAAAAGAAGGAAGGAGGGAGGGAGGGAGGGAGGGAGAAGAACAGGAAAGAAGTGGGTGCAGCTGCAGGTAACGAGATGAGACGCCTTAAACACCGGGCACGCAGGTCAGACCTGGAGCTCCAGAAGCTGAATCCATTGGGAGGAGCAGATACAGCTGAGAGCTCATCAGGAGGCTCCCTTTCTGCTGACCAATCAGAGCAGGGTTCCTAGAGGAAGCCCTTTCAGGTAGAGATGACAGTGGGCTGGTGGTGTCTCAGTCAGCAGCAGGAACCAAGGTCCAAGATGGGGGCGCTGAGAGAGCCCCCTGGCTGGCAGCTGAATAGAGTCTGTAACTAGAAGGTCACTTATCATCTCGTCTGTTTTCAGTCATTTATCAAGTGTCTCCCACAAGCAGGTTGGCCTTCAATAGTCATAGTTGTGTGACTTGTTCACGCACTCGGCGTCTCTCAAACATGATACTAGATGCTCACGTGTGCTCGCCCTCAATAGTAAATGCTTATCAAATGAAATCAGGAGCTTGAGCCATTCCCTCGCTTCTCTGGAAGTTGGGGGCAAGCATCCCCTATATTTAGACTGTTGTAAGGACCAGTCCACAGCTTCTCACACCGCCCCCATGTCTTCTTTCTGAAGGAAATCCCCATGAACTTTGTGGATCCAAAAGAGTATGACATCCCCGGGCTGGTGCGGAAGAATCGCTACAAAACCATCCTTCCCAGTGAGTACCTGCCGTTCCAGGACACACGGAGGGTTCACTTACCTTCTCGTTGCCAGGACAAAAGCAACTTGTGGGTGGAAAGGATTTAGGACAAACACCCGGTTTACTTTGGCTTAGAGACTCAAGGGCAAGTGTCATGATGGCAGGAAAAAGACACACACGGCAGGTGCCAATTCTAGCGAGGGCAAGCTGGCCATAACACCCAGAAGTCCACCCCCAACAACACACCTCCTCCAGCCAGGCTCCACCTCCCAAATTGCCATCAGCTGGGAACCAAGTTTTCAAAACACATAAGTTTACAGTGGACACTCAATTCAAACCTCCGCAGGGGAATTCTCTTACTTGGGAAGACTGCAAGTCCCCAGATAGGCCTGTGGGGGTGACAGGACACTCATCATATAGAAGGAGAGCCAGAAAAGGGCAGAGACTAAGAACACAGGACGGTTCACTTGCTCACCCTGGACCCTGGCCCTGCCTGAGGGAAAGAGCGGCTCCCAGCTGGTGTGCAATGACTGCAAAATGTTTTCATTGCCTTTCTCTTCAAAGTGGGCAGATTTCAAGGAGAAGAAATTAAGACTCAGAGAGGCTAAGTGGCTTATCCATAGCCACACAAATCTGCGTTCCAAACCCAGGCCTCTGAGACCCTAGAATCAGGCTCTTTAGTCCACTGAGTCCCTGTGGTCCAACTGTGAGACCTCTAAGGGGCAGAATCCTCCCAGAGGGGGACGGGCTGCCTCTGCCCTACAGTGAGCTCCCTGTCACTGTTCAGATGAGGGGGCTTAGATAGGCCCCTGGGGGTTGGAGGTGTTAGGCCAGGTGACCCAGTGTTCCCATTCCATCCTGTGGCATCATTTTCAGGTAACTCTCAAGTCCCTGCCACCTGCTGGCCCCAGGCGCTAGGGCTACCTTGGGGTGACCTATTAAAGTGTACCCCCAGAGCCTCCTTCACCCACTTGGTGGGATAATGAAGCAGCAGGTTCGCAGTCAGAACCTCCGACAGCATGTAAGATGTCATGGCTTATTTTTAACTTTTAAAATATCGACTTGTGGTTGCTAGGGTTACAGAGTCTCTAGGTAGTTCCGGTTAAACAAAGCACCAAGTAAGGCCAGGATGCCTTATCAGGGTGCTCACGTCTTCCTCGACCTGCTCACCCCTTCCCAGTTCTACCTGCAAGGAGGGGCCCAACTCTACCCCAAAACCTAGGGCTTTGCCAGCTCCCTGGGGTGGGAAATGGCCCCTGGAGGCAGCCATGCTCCACACAGTCCCACTGGGTTCCTGGCTGGCTCTGGCTGCCTCCAACTGTGCCCTGAACCACCAGCTCTCTGAGCCCAGCAGAGAATGTTGTCTGTGTCCATCCAGAGTGGATCCTGCATCTTCAGAGGCTGGTTCAGGGGCAGAGGGCAGGCGCAGCTGAGGCAGCCACTTAGGACACCTGAGGTTTGCTTCATTGAGTCCCATGTCTCCTGAGCCCCTGTTCCAGGACTGAGAATTCAGGGGTAAAGACTGAGCACAGGGCACTCCCATCTAGTCTAGAAGGAAGACAGGTCTGTGGACAGCCAGAGAGGGGTCAGTGACCCAGCAGGTAGTGAGGAATCAGGATGCAATGGGACATTTCAGCACAGTGTCCCAAGCACCAGAAAAGTATGCAGCACATGGAAGATGTTCTGCACCTTCATGAATGAGTGAATGAATGAATGAATGTCTCGAATCTAGCTTCTCCTCTCCATCCTCACTATCAAATGACTTATGGGAGGTTTAGGCCTCCGTGTGGCCCAATTCCAAGAGACGCAATTCACATAAACATGCTGAGGTAAGTGCCCCTGGGAATCTTGCTAGGCAGGGAAGCTGATCAAGACAGGCATCTCCTAACTCATCACCTGACTTCCACATTCTCCCTTCCTGTCTACCTTGCGCTGTGGTCACCAAATGGTCCCCAACAAATCTAGTCGTCATCCTCATCCTCAAATGCTGTCATCACCATGTGCGTGTGTGTGTGCATGTGTGTCTGTGTGTGCGCATTTGTGTGCATGTGTGTGCGTGTGTGCGTGCGTGTGTGCGCATGTGTGTACATGTGTGTGCGTGCATGTGTGTGTGCATGCTTGCTTGCATGTGTGTGTGCGTGCATGTGTGTGCGTGTTTGTGTGTATGTATGCCTGTGTGTGCGTGTGCGTGCATGTGTGTGCTTGCTTGCATGTGTGCACTTGTGTGTGTGCGTGCATGTGTGTGTGTGTGTAGCATGCAGATGTACACTGTATGCACGTGTGCGTGCAGTTGCATGCATCCTCCTCCTTTATCACTCTTCCACATTGTACCTTTGAGACAGAGTCTCTCACTAAACCTGAAGCGTCCATTCCTCAGTGAGCCCCAGAGCCTCCGGACTGGGTGTTTATGGAATTCTTAGAGATTAAATTCAGGTCCTCATGGTTCAGGTGACCACTGTTTCCCACTGAGCACCAGTCACCACCATCAGCCTTTCTAAGAGTGCTTTATGATTCTTATCCCCGTTCCCTCCAGCTTCATCTTCCACTGATCCCGACCTTGCCTTGTGCTCCCAGAGTCGATGGACAGTGTCCCCTGGTCCTCCCTCCCCTGCTCCTTCAAGCCACGTCCCACCTCTCTCAGAAGCCCAGCTGCCCTCGCCCAGCCACGGGCCCCTCTGTGCTTTGGGCCAGGCACTACTGATCTTCCTGCCCAGCATGTGGTGGGGGGAGGGACGCATGTGCACGGTTCGTGTGTATGAGCGTGGGCACACGCATGCTAAGGCACGTGTGCTGAGCTCAGAAGACAGCCTTCCGGAGTTGCTCCTCTCTTTCCAGCTAGTCTCTCGGTGTGTGTTGATCACTGCTGCTCTGTCTACACGGCCCATCTCACTGTGGGATTACAGAAGCCCATCACAGCACAGATTCTGAGGTTCCAATGGGTGCTCAGGCTCAGGCTCACAAGCACCTTCTCCACTGAACTGTCTCCCCAGCCCCATTAAATTCATGGAGCACTTCACAGTTTATACAACATTGTCATATCTATTTTCTCACTTACCTTCCCAAAACTCCTAGGAAGGAAGTGACTTTACCCCCATTTCATAGAAGAAAATGAAGGCTTAGGAAGGGCAGGTGGTTTACAGGCTTATCCAGAAGGCAGTGGAAATGTACACTAAACCTTTGGGAAACATCTAGGAGAGCCAGATGTCTGCCTTAGGCTACTCCTAAGGCTTCTCTTTCTCTACTCCAGAACACTGGGCAGCTAAAGGGCACCGCAAAGGAGAGGCATTGATCTCATGGAAGGTGGCCCAGTGCCTCTCTCTCTACCCTCCTCTCCCCTGAGGCCCCCCCCTGCATGGACCAAAGGTGGATCAGTGTTGTGCTACTAGGCAGGGGGGACCTCTATAGTCCCAAAAGGAACATGGTTGTTACGGAGTGAGCCAGAGATGGTGAACCCAGCTCCCAGCCTCACCTTCTCCCCACCCTAGATCCTCACAGCAGAGTGTGCCTGACATCACCAGACCCCGAGGACCCCCTGAGTTCCTACATCAACGCCAACTACATCCGGGTATGTCACTCCACCCCCATAGCCCCACAGGAAGGAAGATCCATCCTCCCAGCTCTGGCTCCTGCCAGTCCCCCGGAGGATCCTAGTGTAGGATGAGGACCCGGGAGTGTTGCTATGGCCCTGACAGGCTGGCCTTGGCTACAGGGCTACAGTGGGGAGGAGAAGGTGTACATTGCCACACAGGGACCCATTGTCAGCACGGTGGCCGACTTCTGGCGCATGGTGTGGCAGGAGCACACGCCCATCATCGTCATGATTACCAACATCGAGGAGATGAATGAGGTAGGAACCCCAACCATTGCCAGCTGCCTGCTCTTCGCTCCCCCCACGGAGGCCCTCTTTTCCATATTAACCCTGTGACAATCTCATGAGACTGGTGTTCGCTCTATCAATATGAAGAAATGGGAGGCGCTGTGAGTGAAGTCACACACACGCTCGGGTAGAGCCTAGAACTGTGGCCCCTCCTCTATCCAGCGCCCATGACCTCAGCCTCCTCCCCACCTGCCAGGACTGAAATGGGTATCCATAACAAACAGTCCATTTAGTGGAATCCTCATTAAATTCCTTTCCATTTTCCAAATGGGAAACTGAGGCTCAGGAAGGCGAAGTCACTTGCAGGTTATGAGGCTGAGATGTCTACCTGACACTATAACTGTAAGCCTTGTGAACCCCTCAGCTGGCCTGGGTGAGACCTCGGGAGCGTGTGGGAGGGGAACAGGGTGCACCACAGCTGGCTGTGGGTCCCTGCAGAAATGTACCGAGTACTGGCCAGAGGAGCAGGTGGTCCACGATGATGTGGAGATCACTGTGCAGAAGGTCATCCACACGGAGGATTACCGGCTGAGACTCATCTCACTCAGGGTGAGGCCTGGGGCTGGGCGGGCTGGCTCTGGGTGGGAGGGAGGAGCGCGAGGGTTTGAGACTTCTCACTACGTCATTCATAGGATGGACTGGTAAGTGAGGGAGGGTAGAATGGCCTTGGGGGCCAGAGGCAGGACCAAGCCTCAGATGCATGCACTGCTTGATGTTGGGCTCTCGAAATCCTTTCAAGGCCAGAAGCCTCGGGGTGAGGGGGCTTCAGCATCCTCCAGTATTGTCCTTATAGCTGATGGTTCTTTATGACTTGGAGATCCAGCCTAGGAAACATCCCTTCCATAGACTGTTGGCCCAATGTGTCCACCAGAGGGCAGGCAATCCCTGCTGCTGTGGGAGCCCCAGGAAGGGTGGAACTGAAAACAGAAAATATGAGCAATACAAGAGTGGGGGGAGGCATCCTCCCGCCCTAAAGTTGTGCTTCTCCCAGGAGAAGCTTAATAGGAGAGCTGTTCCTTTGGCATAAGAAGGGTCTGTTTTGGATAAGCGATGCATGTTCCAGGAAGGCCAAGGGAGTCTCCCACGATAATGCAGAAGGGTGGAAGACACAAGCAGTCGCCAGGAAGCTGGAGCCCTATCGAAAAACAGCCCCCAAAGTCCACAGATACTGACAGCCACAGAGTTGAGCTGCAGAAGGGAGCTAGAGGCCTGACATCATCCCCTCCCCCCTCAGAGTCTAAGTGGTGGACCCTCAGAGGGTAGTGCTCATCTGAGCAGGTGTAAGACCAGGACATGAGGAGCAGAGGCTGTGGTGACTGTCACAGCCAGGTAACCTAAAGACCTGAGCAGTCATTCCTCAGAGAGAGGCTGGAGGGTTTGCTACCCATCTGCTCAGGGCTGTGGGTTTGGCTAGGGGAAAACCAGGAAGCCTCAGGGTTGTAGATGGTTGTTTTTGTTCTTAACTGGAACAAGCATCTCCTTCCCTGGGCTTAGTTCTGGGTTGGGTGTTTGGAACACAGCTGTGCAAAGCCTGGACCCTCTCCTCAAGGAGCACTCATAAGACAGTGAGGACCAGCTAGGGATAGGTAAGGCCACAGGGCACAGTGCCAGCTCACAGGCTCTAGGAGGACTTCCTGGAAGTGGGAATGCTGCAGGGGTCTTGATGGATTGGTAAGATTTGGCCAGAAGCAAGCTGATAGAAAAAGCATTCCTGGAAGAGAAAATGAAAAAATAAGGTAATGTGGGCTAAGTAAACAGCTGTATGCATGCGTAGTGTACTGCAGAGATCTCACGGGCAAGCTTTCGAGTGTGGGAGTCTCGGGTACATGTGCGTACATAGTGACAGGTGTACCTGGAAGGGTAGCCCCTGTGCCAGGTGTCTTACTCCCTAGGCTAAGGACTGAACACCATGGATTCACTAGGACCAGCGAAAGCCACTGAAGGTTACCTTGGTTAGCTCGGCTGCTTTTACAGTCACATAGATTGTGGCTTAGAAGCAGGGTTATTGCCCACAGTTCTGGAGACTGAGAAGTCCAAGGTCAAGGCCCAGCATGCTTGGGTTCTATCTTGTGAGGGTCCGCTTCCTAGTTCACGTCCCTCCCTAGCAAAAGAAACATTGAAGCTCTGAGGGACCTCTGATTCAAGAGCAGGAATCCCACTTAAGGGCTGTGACCTCCTGACCAAGGGATTCCCTATTCAAATCCCCTTAAGTACCAAGATGAACCTGAGTTCAGAAAGACACAATATTCAGTCCCTAGCAAATGGGGAGGGATTGTTTGTTTTGGGTTTGGGTTTTGCTTTGGCTTAATGTGAGATTATTTGTGTTTTTTGTTTTTTTTTATTGTTTGTTTGTTTGTTTTTGATGCACGGGGAATTAATCCAGATCACTCTCAGGCTATACCAGCACTCTCCCCTGCTCTTTTTTTTTTTTTGTTTTGTTTTTGTTTTGTTTTTCAAGGTAGGGTCTCACTCTAGCCCAGGATGACCTGGAATTCACTATGTAGTCTCAGGGTGGCCTTGAACTCACCGCAATCCTCTGCCTCCCGAGTGCTGGGATTAAAGGTGTACGCCACCACTCCCAGCTCCTTTTTCTTTTCTTTTTTAATTTTGAGACAGGGTCTCATTAAGTTGCTCAGGCTATCCTGGAATTTACTTTTTCACTCAAGCAAACCTGGGACTTCTGATCTTCCTACCTCAGTGGTTGGGTTGACAGGCTGCCCCCTCAGGTCTGACCAGAAAAGGGTTTGAAACACAGAGCAGTATGTCCAGATCTGTGTTCTGGATGGACTACTTTGATGTTGTGGTTATGGGTGGTGAGGGAGGAGGGTGAGATCTCAGCAAAAGTGGAATGGTGGAGAAGAGAGAGCACTGGCCCCATGGCAGAGGGTCAGATAGGCAGGCAGAGCAAGTGAAAGGAACAGCCCCTTTGCCCTGGGTCATAGAATTACAGGGTTCCTGGGTCACCTCCAGATAGTAATGAATTGGAGAAGGGGTCCTGGCTTCTCTGGGATGATCCCAGCATTTGGGGACAGACCTGCTTCCTGACCCTGTACCCTAGGCGGTGTGGTAGATGAAGAGCTAGGGGACCCACTCTCTGTTCCCTTCTCATCTTCTTGGGGTGGCTTTGGTATGAAAGCCTTCTCACGTATGGGGGGCTCTGTCTCCTGGGCAGAGGGGGACTGAAGAGCGAGCCCTGAAGCATTACTGGTTCACATCCTGGCCTGACCAGAAGACCCCAGACCGGGCCCCTCCACTGCTGCACCTAGTCCGGGAGGTGGAGGAGGCAGCCCAGAGTGAGGGGCCCCACTGTGCCCCCATCATCGTCCACTGCAGGTGGGTTCTCCAAGACACCCACTGGGAAGGGGCTGCCCAAACTACGCAATTCTACTCCTCAGCCCATCCTTCCCCTCGACCCTCAGTGCAGGCTCTCTGCCCCTCACCCCATCTATCCCCTATGGTCCTCAATGCTGGGCCTCAGCCCCTCCCCTTGGTTCTCATTGGTCCTCAGGGCAGGGTCTCTTCCCCCTCTCCTTGGTTCTCATTGGTACTCAGTGCAGCATCTTTGCCCCTCCCCTTGGTTCTCATTGGGTCTCAGCACAGGTCTTTGCCCCTCCCCTTGGTTATCATTGGTCCTCAGAGCAGGGTCTCTGCTCCTCCTCTTGGTTCTCATTGGTACTCAGTGCAGCATCTTTGCCCCTCCCCTTGGTTCTCATTGGGTCTCAGCACAGGGTCTCTGCCCCTCCCCTTGGTTATCATTGGTCCTCAGAGCAGGGTCTCTGTCCCTCCCCTTGGTTATCATTGGTCCTCAGCAGGGTCTCTGCCCCTCCTCTTGGTTCTCATTGGTCCTCAGTGCAGGGATTGGGAGGACCGGCTGCTTCATTGCCACCAGTATCTGCTGCCAGCAGCTGCGACAAGAGGGTGTGGTGGACATCTTAAAAACCACGTGCCAGCTCCGTCAGGACAGGTCAGCCCACTGGCAGAGATGGGGGAGGGCCAACTTCCATAGAGTGAGGGGCAGTAGGTACACCAAGTGGGGGTTGAAGGGCAGGAGAGAACAGCTGGGAGAGGGAAGGACGCAGGAGGAAGAAGTGGGGGGTCCAGATCTGGTGGGGCAGCGACAGACAGAACAGTGGGATCTCACATGTGTGGGCAGAGAGCAATGGCTGACCAAAGTTGGTTTCTCCAAGATGCACAGACATGTATCACCAATGAGGGGTGAGCTGCAGATTTGGGCACCCCTGCTGCAGCCCACCCCCCAGTGAGCTCACTGATCTCTTCCTGGCAGGGGTGGCATGATCCAGACCTGTGAACAGTACCAATTTGTGCACCACGTGATGAGCCTCTATGAAAAGCAGCTGTCTCGCCAGTGCTCAGAGTGACCATGCTCTCCCTCTGAGGTCCTCTGGGCACTGCCCAGAACCTGTCTGGGCCCTCACCCCAGCTCCCCGGGGGCCTGGCCTCGGGGCCTACCCACTCCCCTTCTTTTTCTTCAGTCTGCCCCCTTCCTCTGTTATCCTGGCCTGGCCCCTACCTTCAGTGTAGCTCTAACCTACTGTACATACTGGGGAGTGGAAGAGGGCAGGGGATGGATGTGCCAGGCCAGACCTGGGGCCCCTGGGTCTGACCCACACCGTGCAGACTTGGGGCTTCAGTTTTAACCACGGTTTCTTTGCTATATGATCCAAAATGTTTCCATGCCCCCCTCCAAGTGTTCTGCGCAGCGTGTTCTGTCTGTCCATCATCTCTGCTATCTGTACCGGACACTGTGTCTCCTCAGCCGGGAAAGGGGTACTGTGCTGAGCTCCAGTCCCCAGGCCCCTCAGGCAGAAGGTCCTGATTGCATCCTCAGCATCTTCCAGCAAGAAGATTGCATTTTACCACTAGGATGGAGAGCGTAGAACCGGGGACCTGGAGACCAGGCAGGGGGAATTTCTGCTGGATCGGCAGGAAGTCCTTGGGCTGGCGTGGACATCAGAGCCTGGTGGCCTCTGGGTGTCAGATACCTTCAGGAGGCAATGGCCAGCCTGACAGACTGAGGAAGAAGAAAACAGAAAGGAGTGGGGAATCCAGAAGAGCTGGGTCCTGGGTGGGGACTCAGCCCCAGATCTGTGTGAGACATTTTTCTGTGTCACTATGGGAAAGCCCAGAAGTCTCACTTGGTGTCGCTCTGCGTCTGTTCCCATGTCCATGCGTGTGTTGAGAGCCCATCAGCGGGGCGTGCATGACTCTAACAGCATGTGTTATCCTGGAGCAACGTGTTTTTAATTGCTGACTTTAAATATTTATTCCACGGCAGACAGAGACATTTGGTGTCTTTTTATAATTTGCTCGTGGTCGTTGAATAGAGCAATAAACAGCATTTTGAACAAAATTAGCCTCCTGGGTCATGTGACTTACCTCTCTCTTCACTCCCTGCCTCCCCCTAACTCGGCCTCAGTGGCCCTCCTTCCCAACACATTTGCATAGGAAGCATGGGTCCTCATGCTCCCTGGCACCCCTGAGGAGCTTAGAAATACGAACAAACCTAAATTTGAAATCACACATTCTCCACCCCAAACCTCAGATGTACCCCGGCCCATAGGCAACCTCAAAGACGGTGTCTTGAGCTGAAAAAAGTGAGCCAGAGAGGCCAGGGCCAGGCCAAGAAGACCTTCAGGTCACACCTAGCCTCTCCCTGTTGGCCAGCCCTCATAGCCCATGTTGGCCCCACAGGTCCCAATAACAACTGCAGCCCAGTGATTTCCCTTGTAAGGCTGAGGCTGAGAGCAACCCCTCCTAAAAGGCCCAGGGAACCAGCTCCTAAGCCACCCCGGACACTCCTGCTCTGTTCTTAACCCTCACCCCCTGGGATGAAGCAGAAGTGGCTCTGAACCACTGTTGGCTTTGGAGGTCACCCAGGGCAAAAGGGGGACCAGGGTAGGGCTTCTGGCCAGCCAGCAAGTCCTGACTTGACATTCAAACCTTGGGTGGATTGTCCAAGGGTCCAGATGATACAGGAGATGACACAGACAATAAGGAAAGGACCAGAGCGACTGAAGCAGAAGGTTCCAGAGAACAGGGGCATGACCTCCAACCCTCACACAGAGCTCCCTCCAAGATTTCAGAGATTGGATTGTGGGGTAGGAAGAAGGGAAGAGCTACCCAGAGTGACTCTGTAAGGTCACTCAGGCTGTCATGAACCACAAAGACACAGCACAACACAAACAGTATATTCAGGACTTGTGCAATGTGGCAGATCCCCTACGCTTGCCCAGCGCATCCCTTCCCGAACCTGGGAAAACAAGGAAGGCCTGTGGCTCTGCTCACAAGCCCTGTCGTCATGCCCATCTCACCTGCCCAGGCGTGGATGTGCACACATGCCAGCCTGAGGTCCCACCCAGCAGCACTGAGAAGCTGTTCTGCTGTTTGCTGTGCACTCAGCCCATCCTTTCCCTGGTCCACACAGGTGAGTGCCCAAGCCTGCTGTCACCATGACAACCATTCACCACCAACAGATGGTACAAGAGCACGTGTGCATGGAGTTCTCCAGCTCCACCGGCCACGTGCAGACCTTCTCCCAGACAACCAAGATCCTGGGAGGCAAGTGGAGTGAGTGAGGGAGTGGGGGGGGGGTCGCTCAGGAAAGGGCTTCCTTTCTTCCTCTCCACTTATCCCTGGATGCCTGTCTCTGCCAGGAGCCTATACTATAATATCAGCAGGACCAACAGCCTCCCAACCAACCAGTGCTTCTAATCTGAGGCTAGAAAATGCTTTACCCAGCCGGATGTTCACCCACAGATCAGATCGCTGGAAAAACAGATTAGAAAAAAAAAATCAATCCGATGGACATCTGTGAAGGAGTGGTAAACTCGTTAATTACTTAAGGTGCTCAGAGCCAGGTGCAAATGAACTGTGTGAATTTCACATACCAGGAAGGTAGTGACATTGAATAATGCTAACCCTGCTCCATTTTAAGAAACAGAAGACTTGACCACCTGTGGAGATGGGAAGAATGCATAAACAAGTGACCACCCTTGGGAGTCAGACTTGGGGCGAGGACAGGTCCAAAGGAAAACTGAGAAAGGGTCTCAGCAGAGCTGACGTTTTAGTCAAGTCTCCAGTGGGAAGTGATTTAAAAATGGCCAAGGGCCTGGGTATGAAGTACCCACCTTCACAGCCTTTGCCTTTTCCTCAAGGCCCTCTGTGGACAAGGTCGTGAGACAAACATTACATCTGGCCAGTGAGGAAGGTCCTTGAAGGAAAGCAGCTGAGACTCCAGGTCTCTGGTCTGAGCCACAAGTTGCAGGGTGATTTGTGGCAGTGACTCTCAGAGATAGCCTCGGAACAGAGCAGGATGTGTCTCAGAGATAGCCTCGGAACAGAGCAGGAAATTTAGCCATTCCTGAGCTGCTCCTCAGACCATTAAATCAGGAATGGTTTGAAGTTGAAAAGCACTGGCGGGCAGAGAGTGTGGATGTGGAGGAAAGGGTGGGGACACTGGAGTGACAGTTCACCTCCCACCGAATGATGCCATGTGGAGCTCGAATCCAGTGTCCAGAATACAGCAATCAAAATTTGTCCCTGTCATCTCTCCGTTTTCAAATGTACTGCTGTGGTTTTTGTTTATCCATTGTAGATGTCAAATAAAAGACACCTGCAGACACTACCTGTTTAAGACCTCTGGTCACTATTAAAAATCAGACCATAAGAATATCTTAATAAATGTTTTCTATCGTCTCAGTCCCTCAGATAGATGCAGATAATAAAAGCACCTCCTTCCCAGGGTGCTGTGAGGGTTAAATAATCTCTGATATGTGCCTCACGTGGTTCATGACACAGGGAGAGCCTATCAGTACCAATGTAAAGCCAGATGTGCAAAGTGCAGCATGCGTGTGGGGTTCCTTCACAGCAGCAAGAGGCCCTAATGTGCCTGTGTTCTCTCTATCTATCTATCTATCTATCTATCTATCTATCTATCTATCTATCTATCTATCTCTCTTCTCAATAAATGAATAAAAATATTTTTGATTTTTTAAAAAGAGTTTAAACTCATAACCTTCTACCCCATGAACTGATCCAATATGCCCACAGAGGAGGGCCCTCAGTGGGGTAGGGACAGGGAGAGGGAAATGGGGGTACCACCACAAGATTTGCTCATACAATGTATCTAATTATTGACAATAAATATATTTTTTAAAAACTATGTAACCACCCTGTAACATCCAACATTAAAGTTTCCCTTCTGGGGACTGGAGAGATGGCTCAGCGATTAAGGCACTTGCCTCCAGTGCCTAAGGCCCTGGGTTCAATTCCCCAGGACCCACATAAGCCAGACCTACAAGGTGGTAGTCCTGGTTCTCTCTCTCTCTCTCTCTCTCTCTCTCTCTCTCTCTCTCTCTCTCTCTCTCTCTCTCTCTCCCCTTGAAAATGGATAAATAAAATATAAAATATTTTTTAAAAATGTTTCCCTTCTATTTTATCCTTCTTTTTAAAAAATGAGTTTAAAAAGAAAGAGAGAGAGAGAAAAGAGTGGGAACATAGCTCAGTGGTAGAACATTTGCCTGGTCCACAGAAAGCCCTGGGTTCAAGGCCAACACCACAAAAAAGAAACAAAAACTAAAACTGAATCTGCTATGTCTTTGTCTGGGATCTCGCAGCTGACACTGAGACTCCAGTGTGTCTTGACTCCATTTTCACACATTCCATACAAGACCAGAAGTTTTCAGAGACAAACCCCGTCCCAGTACCCATCACAGGGCCCTGAAAGAGGAGATGGATGGGCAGATGGATGGCCATTTGGAAATTGCCTAACCACTCGCTGTCATTGGTGAGTTGAGACTTCTGTCCCGGGTCCTGGGCAGAGAACTCGCCACCATTGCTGTCTGGCATCCTTAATCTTAAGTGTGTGAGTCACTGTCCACAGACACCGAGCTTCTTGCCCTCCCTCTTCAGCGCTTTCCCACTGAACTTCCACACAAAGTCAGGATTCTCAAACACAGCCGCCTGGCACCGGTCAACTTCCCTGGCTTCATCTCTCAAGAACTTCAGTGGCTCATCTGCAGTCGGGAGGTGGATGGGGAAGGGCTTGGAGACTCAGGGGTCACTGATCTCCTGTAGGCCATAGTTGGGAGAGGGAAGAGCACCCTTTCTTTCATTTCCCCGCCTAACCCTCCTCTCTGGAGTTCAGTCCCATGATATTTACACGGTCTCCCTTCCAGTAATGTTAACAGCAACAAACCTCCACTTACATAGGTTTGGAAGCCTGATGGTATTTCAGTCAATGAGCACATGTTAAATGATCTAATTTTCATGTAGGTAGAATCTATTTTAATTCCCCATTTTACAGATTGGGAAATCGGGGGTTATTTGTTAAATAATTTGCCTTAAATCACACATGAATAAGTAGCAGGAGCTGGTTTTGAACCCTCCTAGCCACTCTGCCACACTGTTCCACAGCACCGGCTGTCGCATTGTGTTCAACCATACAGCTCATGG
>PVHP010030196.1:0-21820 GCA_004024765.1 Zapus hudsonius
GCTCAGCTGTTAAGGTGCTTGCCTGCAAAACCTAAGGACCCAGGTTCAATTCCCCAGTACCTATGTAAAGCCAGATGCACAAGGTAGTGCATGCATCTGGGGTTCGTTTATAGTGGCTAGGAGCCCTGGCATGCCCATTCTCTCTCTCTCTCTCTCTCTCTCTCTCTCTCTCTCTCTCTCTCTCTCTCTCTCTCTCTCTGTGTGTGTGTGTGTATTTCTCTTCTTGAAAAATAAATAAATAAAATATTAAAAAAAAGAAAACAAAATTTCAACCGTATGCAGTAAAGAAAAAGACAGATGGCCGAGGCTCAGGTCTATTGTGGAAGAGGTGACGGAAAGACTGTAAGAGCCAAAGGAAGGGAGGACTTGTTACAATGCAAACTTCCAGACACAAAATAGCCTTGATATTCATGACCTCACAGTGCCTGATAATATCTACACATAATGGGAGGAAAAGATGATGACACCGAAACAAAACAGAGACTAATCGAGAGGGGGGAAGAGATATGGGGAGGGGGAAGGGAATCATAATGGTTTATGGTCTATAATTATGGAAACATCAATAAAAAGGTTTTTTAAAAACAGACAGATGGAACTGGACACACAGTACTGTCCTCTGATCAGTAAATCTGTTTGGCACAGGGGAGTCGGCAAGCGACTCTGGAACTTCTAAACATGCGTATTATGATTGCTTGTGCCTTGATTTCCCTGCCATCATGAAGCCTCCCCTTGAAACCGTGAGCTGAAACAAGCCGCTTTGGTTGGGTATTTCGTCCAGGAATGAGAAGATGACTGAACAGGAGAGAGGCTACTACTGTCACTGTGCAAAACACACGTGTTTTCAGATTGTCTACATTGTCTTCTGAATAGTGATATTTGCACACACAGCTTAGGGATGCTCTCAGCCTCGGCTGGAAAAGTGGTTTGTTGTTGTTTGTTTGTTTATTTTGTACTGGGCTTTGGTGTATGCAGAGACTCAAAACTTTTTTCAAAACGCTGACAATAAATGAGTGTTAGGTATTCAGCTCTATATGGGCATCTATACTCATCATCCCCTATATCACCCTATATCATCCCCTCGAAGGCTCAAGGGAACATCTCAGAGGAGGGGTGCCAAGGGGAGAGGAGCTCAAGGGTGAGGAGGACAGCTGTGGAACTCTGTCTTTGGTTTGGGTGTGGCCAAGGCGCCCATGAACTCACAGCATCTGTGGCTGCCTCTACAAGAGAGGGCCAGTCAACCTTCCACCACCTGCCTACACTTTTCTCCTTGAGGAGAGAGAAAGATAGCTGATGGTTGCTGGGGAGCAGCTGTGACTCTCTTCAGTGGTTTATTCACTGGTAAGTGGTGGGAAGAAGGGATACTGTAGGAGTGGGAGGGGTGAGACAAGGTCATAGTGGGGTCTATATAAAAATACTCAGGAACTCGAGTTTTCATGAACACTTGATTCACTGAGACACCTCCCCAGCTCTGCAAACCTGTTTGTTTGTTTTTTGAGGTAGGATCTCTCTCTAGCTCAGGCTGACCTGGAATTCACTATGTAATCTCAGGCTGGCCTCGAACTCAAAACAATCCTCCTACCTCTGCCTCCTGAGTGCTGGGATTAGAGGTGTGCACCACCATGCCCAGCTGAAAAGCTTTTTTTTTTGCCATTTCATACATTTTTATTGAGACTTTAGGTTTACAGTATAAGGTAAAAGGAAAACCAGTTCTCAATATTTTTGCACAGCTATAGTAAAATACTTGGGACTATGTAAAATTTATAAGGGATTACGTTTCTCAAAAATTGGGATCAAGTAAACAAGTTTTAAACTCCTTGAATGTTCCAGGTGATTCTTCCCTTATAATAGTAATAAGCAGGCTGGAGAGATGGCTCAGCGGTTAAGGCATTTGCCTCCAGTGCCTAAGGCCCCTGGTTCAATTCCCCAGGACCCACATAAGCCAGACCCACAAGGTGGTGACCCTGGTGCGCTCTCTCTCTCTCTTTCTCTCTCTCTCTCTCTGTATCTCTGCTTGAAAATGAATCAATAAAAAATGTTTTTAAAAAAATAGTAATAAGCTCTAATTAGTTACGTAAGTTTCAACACCAAGTCTTATTGTTGCCCATGTCTTTAGATCTGGAGTGATGCTATTTCAATCAATATCTACTAATTCCACTTGAAAAATGAGTTTTGCATTTGGTGGAATTTTGGCATCAGGCTGTCCTTTCTTACCATAAGCCCATTCTGGTTCAATCTCCAGTCGAGCTTTTTCTCCTTTACTCATAGTCAAGAGTGCTTCATCCCAGCCTCTGATAACCTTGCCTACTCCAACCTTAAAACTTAAAGGCTTGGCATTTTTCTTCTTTGAACTTGTTTGGATATTAGTGTCAAAAACAGTCCCATCTTGTAGTGTTCCTGTGTACCAGCAGTGGACAACATCTCCCTTTTTGGGACAGTTTGTTTTATCTCCCTTCTTAAGAATAGATTTTGTATATTTTGGTGGACCCTCATCCAGAGTCTCCTCAGGCTTCGTATCTTTGGGTTTATCTTCACTAAGCTTCGCATTTTTCACTTGCTCAGACACTTATACTTTCAGTATCCTTGAAACGCTTACTTTCAAAAAGATGGTCATAGGCTGTAACCAAATGGTCCTTATTAGCTGTCTTTGCTACATTTTTAATGTCTCCTAATAACTTGTGCTCTGCAAGAAACGAATCTGAGCTGTGATCCTGCAGAAACTTGATAATGTCCTTCTTGGGCAGCTCCTCCACGGTCCACACCCGCTGCAGAACGGCCATCTTCCCCCTGAAAACCTTTTAAAAAGATTTATTTATTTATTTATTTATTTGCAAGGAGAAAGAGAGAGAGAGAGAATGGTCATTCCAGGGCCTCCAGCCACTGCAAACAAACTCCAGATGTATGTGCCACTTTGTGCATCTGGCTCTACTTGAGCATTGGGGAATCAAACCTGGGTCATTAGGCTCTGAAGGCAAGAGCCTTAACCACTGAGCAATCTCTTCAGCCCTCTGCAAATTTTTTCCTTTATAAATTACCCAGCCTCAAATATTCTCTTATACTAAAAGAAGAGAAATACACTTCTTTAAATAGAAACAAAAACTAGATATACGTGTCTGCCTATGAATGAACAATTATCACACACATATAACTAACATCTGTTGAGGCCTTACAAGTGTCAAGTGCTATGTGCTAATATTTGGAAATACTATCTCATGTAATTTTTGTAGCAGCTTGGTGGGACAAGAGTTTTTTTAAATATTTTATTTATTCATTTTCAAGCAGAGAGATATACAGAGAGAGAGAGAGAGAGAAAGAGAGAGAGAGAGCACCAGAGCCACCACCTTGTGGGTCTGGCCTATGTGGGTCCTGGGGATTTGAACCGGGTGCCTTAGGCACTGGAGGCAAATGCCTTAACCGCTGAGCCATCTCTCCAGCCCGGGACAATAGTTTTATTAGCCTCATTTTGACAGTAGAGTTGGACTCAGACCCTAATGAGACCTATACTCTTGCTGTCTAGGCTCTTGCTTAAACCCATTAAGATATGTGAGGTAAGAGCTCTTAAAATGAAAGGAGGCATAAGCATATCGTTACAGAGCTCAATGATTAACCACTTGTGCTAAAAAAAAAAACACCCAGTAAATGTTTTTATTCTTTTATTATGGTGAAATACAGATAAAAAGTGTCATCTCAACCATTTTAAGTGTACAGTTAAGCAATGTTCAGAGCAACTCACTGTTGTGCAACCAATCCCCCACAATCTTTCATTCTGTGAAACCTAAACACTGTGCCCATTATATCAAATTCTTCAGCCTTCTCTCTCTCAATGTCCCTATTCAAGGTTCCTCATATGAGTGGAACCACATTTGTTTTCTGACTATGCTATTTTCTCAGGACTGCTTTCCTCCACTTGGCATGTGTTCTCAAGGTTAGTCTCTGCTGTAGCACAAGTTCTTTCTTTTTCTTTCTTCTTTTCTTTTCTTTTCTTTTCTTTTCTTTCTTTCTTTCTTTCTTTCTTTCTTTCTTTCTTTCTTTCTTTCTTTCTTTCTTTCTTTCTTTCTTTCTTTCTTCTTTCTTTTTGAGACAAGGTCACTCTATATATTCCAGGCTAACCTGGAACTCATTGTGTAACCTAGACTGGCCTAGAACTTGTGATTCTCCTGCCTCAGTCTTTTGTATGCTGGGATTCTAGGTGTATACCTCCAGGACACCTTCCTTCCTTCTTTCCTTCCTTCCTCTTTAAGGCTTAATTGTAATCTCTTGCATGTGTGTATTAGTTACTTTTCTTATCACTGTGACTATCTGACAAAAAGCAATTTAGAGGTGCACACTTGGGTTGTGTCAATATTTTTGGTATTGTGAAAAATTCTATTATAAATACCAAATTATTAACAGCACACACCTGTAATCCCAGCACACGGGAGGCAGAAGCAGGAGGATAACCATGTGTTCAAGGCCACCCAGAGACTACACAGTGAATTCCAGGTCAGTCTGGGCAAGAGAGAGATCCTACCTCATAAAACAAAACAACAACAATAACAAAAAAAAACCCTAGGAAAATAAATTCAGTGTTCTATTAGAAAATTTTAGAAAACTGAGTATGTCTCTGTGGATCTGAGTGTGACCCAGACATGAAAAAGAGCTTTAATCTTGAAGTGGTCAGATATTTCTGGAGGCTTTTACAACTCTCCTGGATTTAATCTATTTTTTTCACTTCTTTCTTTTACAACAGTTCACACCTTTGTTTATGCTTATGTAAACTCACTTAGATCATTTTGGTCTTCAGGATTGAAATCTGGATGTTACTCTTCTTTGAGGCTCTCCCATCCTGGACCCTGGATCTTAACCCCAAACAGATCATCAACCACACTTTGGATAAATAGTATGAAAAATGTCCTCTTTGTTTTCAGAAAGCTAGGACATTATCTTCTGTTTAAAAAGCATTTTAAAGCCTGTTGTGATAGCCCACACCTTTAATCCCATCACTTGGGAGGCAGAGGCAAGAGGATCTCCATGAGTTCAAGGCCAGCCAGAGACTACATAGGGAATTCCAGGTCATCCTGGGATAAAGCAAGACCCTACCTCAACAAAAAAATAAAAAAAAAGAAAGAAAGAAAGAAAACAAAAAAGCATTGTAATAACCAAAATTTGGTTTTAAGTATAAAAGATTAACAAACTATGTCAAACGACAGAAAACAACAAATTATTTTGGTCACAACCAGGCATGGTGGTGAACACCTGAAATACCAGTATTCAGGAGAGAGGTAGGAGGATTGCCATGAGTTCAAAGCCAGCCTGGGGCTAAAGAGTAACTTCTAGGTCAGCCTGGGCTACAGTTAAGACTCTACCTTGAAAAACAACAACAACAAAAATTGTGCACCCATACTGAAGCAAGTAATCTTAATTAAATTTTGTGGGTTACACACACACACACACACACACACACACACACACACACACACACACACTCATGGGAGAACCCAGTTCTAAGGCTAAGGAAACTAAGGAAGCATCAGGGTGCCCACAGAAGCTATTTAGTTTCCTGAAGCAGGATTCCACAGAATTCCCAGGCTCCCCCTGCTCTTGCAATAGGAAAAACTAAAGATATGCTAAATATTGATTTGTTGATTCACTTTAAATGCAGACTGCTTGGGAACTGAACTAAGGCAAAAATAGATCAAGTGTTAAAGTCCATCTAGTTTCTTCTCTTAACTCCATGAACTGGAAAGTCCCAGAATACCTGGGGAGTGGGGTGCAGCTCGACCCCAACATGGTTAGGAGGAAGAGAAAGTACATGGTAACCTGCCAACGGTACTACACAATAGCCAGGTATTCAGCAGTTTGAAAAGGTTTTTGAAATGGTTTCTTCCCGCGCTCAGCCGCCCTTGTGAGCCCCAGCCTTGGAAACTGCTGCCACATCTGCTTCTGCAAAGCCCTGTCGGCTTGCTTGTCCTGCCTCCTTAGACTACAGCATATAATTAGACTGCAAGTTGGGTTGAGGCCACAGTCCTCTGAGAGCTATCTGGGCTGTGGACTCCGGGTTTGAGAACAAATCTCCTCTGTTCCACTCATGCTGGTGTTGGAGTCATCATTCCAGAGACATTCCTACTTCACTCTTTTCTTCCTAAGGGGATGGTCTTTTGGGGAGTCGAGTCAGTGGTTCTTCGTTTTTTTCCCTCCTCTCCACTGCAGGTCATCATGGGAAACTCCCTTCTGTTCTACTAGACTGTCCCCTTGGGTGGACCTTAATCCCTGGCAAAAGTTTGACCCAGATAATCTTAGGAAAAGACGTACCATATTTTACTGTAACACTGCCTGGCCCAGTACAAAGTGGAGGATAGAGAGAGATCATCCCAGAATGGCAGCTCCCTATTTTACCATTCTTCAATTAGATCTTTTCTGTAAGAGACAAGGAAATGGGCTGAAATCCCTTATGTCCAAGCCTTCATGATTCTTTCCCAAGACCCCTCCCTCCATTTACAAGAGGTCCAGGGAATCCCAGGGAACTTCAACCCTGACCCTGATAAGGTACGTGGTCCAAGTGTCTCTCAGGGGGAAATCATAGCTCCTTCACCACTAATGTTTTGTCAATCCAGAGTCTAAGAATGTCATCAGATAGCACTGGAGGCCCATAGCAGAGATTTCCCCCCTTAGCTGTAACTTGCCTACCTGATGTTTCCACCAATGTATTGACACCTGTCTTCATCTTAGCTCCATTGTTACCAGAGAAGGAACTTCATGAAATTATTACCACACTAGAGCGTGGGATTTAGATCACCTAAGGTTGTGTTCACAGGCCATAAACACTCATGGAGCTTCAAAGTAGACAGTCTCATCTTGCTTTTGAGGTGAGAATTGTGTTTTTGTCAACTGTTTTTTTTTTTTTTTTTTGGTGCCTAAACGTGGAGCCCTAGAGACAATTCACCTTTCCCAGAGGAATCGTTCTGATCAGTGCCAGGTGGCAGCATGGGTCCCTTGTGCCCAACTATCTGGTATTGCCCCCTTGGGTGAATGGTGAGGCATTTTCTGGGCCTCTGACCTCTCTTAGTTTGGTTGATGGTCCGTGGGTTTTGTCTGAGTTGAACATTAAAATCATTTCTATTTGAATATTCCAAAATGTTCACCTTACTAACTTGCTAGCATTCTGCCATCTCCCCTATCACTCCTCCAATAGCTAACTCGAGGAAAGAGACAATGCTTGCCATTTAGTATTCTAGCTCGTCTTAGGGTTGATAATTATTATGCTAATCCAACTTGCAAATATTAAAAATTGGAAAAAAATCTAAGGATCCCAAGTGGGTTTTTGCATGCTAAACAAAGTCCTAGACAACAGAAACAAAAGATTCTATCATTTTTTCATGTAGGATGAAACTCAACCTGTCTCTAAAATTCCTAAAAATAATTAAATAACTAGATAAAATCAGTAGTCACTTCATATTATTAGTATTTTTGGCATGCCTAGTTAAAATGTATGTCTGTGATGTGTATGTTTGTTTATATAACTGCAAACATTTTTTGGGGAAAAAATTTTGACAGCTACTGACTCCTTTGAAAATTATTTTTTAAGGTTTTTAGTTGACCAAACCTAGCTAAAATACAACTCTAAAAATCTGGAAATAAGAAAAAAAATATTCATGTTAAAGACTGTTTAACCCTCTTAAAGGCATCTGGAGGCATCTAAAGGTTTACAGATGATCCTAATGTATTTCATTGTATTATAATTATAATTTCTCTTTCATGATGTATTTGGGATAATAACTTATCCAGGTGCTTTTAGCTTTGAAGAATAAGAAAGTGCTTTTAGGTGTCAGGTGTAGTGGCACACATCTTTAATCCCAGGGAGGCAGAGGAAGGAGGATTGATGTGAGTTTGAAACCAGCTTGAGACTATGGAGTGAGTTCCAGGTCAGCTTGGGGTAGAGCCAGACCCTACCTCAAAACAACAACAACAGATGGTTTTAGATAATAAAGGACTTTATGTGGAGATTTTTGTGTTGAAGGTAAAAGATTGTTCCAAAAAGAAAAATAAACAGATAAGAACAAAATTAGAAGTTTAAGATACGTTGTTAAATGATTTAGACGACCCATGGAGGAGGTTATCCAGCGGATTGGGGAGGGGAGGGCAGTGGGGAATTGGGGATAACAATTCATTGTTTGCCCACTAAATATTGTAACTCATTATGGACAATAAAAAAAATGTGAGAGATGAAACTTAAAAAAAAATGACATGAGGGCTGGAGAGATGGCTCAGCGGTTAAGGCACTCGCCTCTAGTGCCTAAGGCCCTGGGTTCAATTCCCCAGGTCCCACATAAAACACACCCACAAGGTGGTGGCCCTGGTGTATTCTCTCTCTCTCTCTCTCTCTCTCTCTCTCTCTCTCTCTCTCTCTCTCTCTCGCTATATTTGTCTGCTTGAAAATGAATAAATAAAATATTTTTTAAAAAATGACATGAGTATAACTAAATTGGTTTTTAAGGTTATTATATCTCCTAAAGTCAAAACTCAACATCATGAAGTAAAACTGATGCCTGATTCTCTATTTACAGTAAGATTTTCTTTTTTAAAAATATTATTTATTTATTTATTTATTTGTAAGCAGAGAGAGAGAGAGAGAGAGAGAGAGAGAGAGAGAGAGAGAGAGAGAGAGAGAGAGAATAGGCAGGCCAGCACCTCCAACTGCTGCAAATGAACTCCAAATACATATGCTACTTTTGCATCTGGCTCTATGTGGGTACTGGGGAATTGAACTCAGGTCCTTAGGTTTTGCAGGCAAGCACCTTAACCACTTAACCACTTAGCAATCTCTCCAGCCCTACGTATTCTCTTAAATATCGATCTTCTCAGTAATAATTTAAAAGACTGGCTCATAGAGCAAGGATAATTTTGCATTTTGTCCTCACACGGAATGAACTGTCTAAAATTTGGTGACTGGATTTTATCCAAATGCTAAGCTTGTAATTTTTTTTCCATTGGGGTCAAGTTTTTACTTGCCAAATAACTACTGTTATATGAGTAGGAAGGATTCTGTTAAAAGAATTGTTCCTACTCAAGACATTCCTGATAAATTATAAATCTTTAAATCTACTTGTGCAAACCATTTATTGTGCCTATGATCTTAAACCTTCTAGATTAATGATTACATGATCAAATGACACCAGTTGTCAAGAAACTAAAGCTTTTGGCTTTAGTAGCAAAAAGAATTTCTATCAGGGCCTCGAAATCTAAGATGAACCCATTTTGAAATACATTCATTACCTTTTTGAAAAACTAAGTATTGAACATCCTATAAAAATTATGTTAAAACTACATGTGTTATCTCCATTGAAGAAAGACAAATGCTATTATAAGGGACTTTTAAACATGTAACCAAAAATTCAGAATTGGTTTACAGAGACTTTTCACAGTAAAATTCTGAGACAGGAAAAGTTAGAGAAATGACAGTTAATTTCAGGTGATTTATCAATTGAAAAAAAGACATCCCATCAGTCTGGAGGCAAAGGTTCCAGGCTGGCCTTGAACTCACACTGATCCTCTTACCACTGCATCCAGAGGGCTGGGATTAAAGACATGTGCCACTATATCTAAGAGAGAGAGAGAGAGAGAGAGAGAGAGAGAGAGAGAGAGAGAGAGAGAGAGAGAGAGAGAGAGAGAGAGAGAGAGAGAGTCAGCACTACAGGGCCTCTAGTGGCTGCAAATGAACTCCAGATGCATGCACCACTTTGTGCATCTGGTTTTATGTGAGTACTTGGGCATCTGACACAGGTCATTAGACCTTGCAGTCAAGGGCCTTAACTGTTGAGCCAACTCTCAGGCTCCTATCACGTACTTCTAACCAACTCTTATTCAACAAAACTTCAGGAGAGAAACTCTTAGATGACTATTTCTCACCTCAGACTTGTACCACTTTCTGAGACTACATCTCTGTGATTTCAGAAAGGCTGGTGATACTCATCTTCTATTTATATATTTGAGAAGGAGACTGAAAGTGAGTGAGTTTGGGCATGCCAGAGCCTCCTGCTGGCAGACAAACTCTAAATGCATGTGCCACTTTGTGAATCTGGTATTACATGGCTATTGGGGAATTGAACCTGGGCCATCAGGCTTTACAAGCAAGGGTCTAACTGCAGAGCCTTCTCTTCAGCTCCTCATCTACAACTACAGTGACAATTGGGTAGTAAGTACCTAAACCCAAAACTCCTCTAACATCACTTCGATTTCTCGCCTTTTCTATTTCTTAAATCCTTTTACATTTAAACACTTTGAAAATTGTAATAGTCTAAGCTATTTGGAGTTTTCTTTATTACTAAGCAATAAGATAATCCTAATCTTGACTTTAGAGAAGCTACAGATGATGAAGTTACTGCATCCTTACATTAATTGTGTCTTTGCTATATCTGTTTGGTTATCCAAATCTCTTATTTTACTTGAACCAAGTTTTCATTTTAAAAAGATTCTGTGAACATGGGAAACACATAGTCTAATTAAGGAGTTTAATGATATATGCAAAAGATTTTTTTGGTTAGTTAGGATGTCTCTTTCTTCATCGGCTTCCTTCCTTAGGCCTTGCTGGGTTCTTATGTCTACTTTAGGTATAACACTCCTACTATGTACAACATGTAAATGTTGCATCAGATACAGATGACAAAGCCCCATCCAGATCACGATGACTAATAGATCTAATATGATAGCAGGATCTCTTCCTAAATGGCTCCACCAATTACTTTTCTTTCCTGAAGATTGCTTTCCTGCCTACTCAGCCTCATCTATATCAGGTCCTAGAAATGACCCTTCCTAACACTATGGGACAAAAAATGATATTTGGCCTCTGCAAGCACAGGATATGATGCTTGACCAACAAAGGAACTGTGAATTGAAATTCTCAGAAAAAGCTGCCCCTACCTTAAACATTCCACAGGTCTGACCGATTAGAACTTTTGTGATTGTGGTGACCTAAAATGTTACAGGTTGGAAATGAAATTTATCTTGGGATATCTTTGGCCCTCTAAATAGCCATTTATGGACCATCTCTGTGTATGACCTAATATTGTTGTAACTATTTATATTGTTGTAACTATTTTAAATCCTTTAAGAGAGAAAAGAATATTTAGAGAGGCAAACTCCTTACACCTTATCAAAGTAAGCCTTCTGTTTGGACCAATAACCACCTAGACAATGCTTAGATTTCAGAGATCCCCTCGTGTCTACTGGCAAGGTCCAACAAGTTGCACAACTCTCTGAGATAGAGAGAAAGGGGGAGAGAGAGAGTGGGGAAGGGAGGATCAGGGAGTGGATGGGTGCCATCAGAAATATGAGCGGAAGTGGCAGGCTCCTCCATGCTGCCTGTCCTTACTGGGGCAGTGCTTCCCATTCCTATGAGCAGAGAGAGAGTTGTGCAACTTGATTTCCCAGTGACATACAGACCAAGCATGTGGAGTCTTCAGCAATAGGGTCTCACCATCTAGTTCTAGTGGGTAACTAAGAGCCTAGGGCAATAACCTGTAATATGTTAGGGCCATCAGGGGCCTCCCTGATGAATAACTCTCTGGAAGGGTCTCATATAGCCTAAGCTGGTCTCAAACTCTCTTTGTAGCTAAGGATGACCTTGAACTTCTGATGCTTTGGCCTCCGCCTCCTGAGTGCTGGAATTACAGAACTGCCTTAGTTGGGTAGGGCATGTAAAAATCATTTGTTGTGTAAGTGTGATGACCTGAGTTCAGATCCCCAGAACTCAAGTAAAGCCAGACTCAGAAGTGAACATTTGTAATCCCAGCACTCTAAAGCAAGATGGGAACAGACAGAACCCCAGAAGCTCATGAGACAGCTCACCAGGGGAACACAGCAGTGAATAACAAAGGGACCCTGCCTCAAACAAGGTGGAATGCAGGAACTGACACCTGAAGTTAACCTGTGACCATACATGCACTGCGGCCCTTGGCACCCGCATTCACACACATGAACATATATATGCATGTGCACGCTTGTGTGTGCACACACATACAGATTTAAAAAAGAACTGCTTTAGCTATATCCCAATGGTGATGTTACCTTTTTGTTTCTGGGACAAAACATTTGACCAAAAGCAGCTGATAGGGGGCTGGGAAGGTGGCTGGGAAATCAAGTTGAAGCTGAGCTGGAAGCCTCCTCCCTGGTGATTAGCTGTCAAGATGCTGGAAAGAGCTATGCTGTTGGGGGTGGGGAAAATCACCGATGGTCTTAACCAGCAGTGGATCCTGAAAGTTCTACATCTGGCCAGCCAGGCCAAACGTACCCCACTGCCTGATTCTTTGGCTTCCTTTTGGCTTTCCTCTTCTCAATAAGCTCATACAGTTTATCTCTTCCAAAATCCAATAAATCTACTTTTCAAATGATCCCCTCCCAACACCTGCCATCAGGATTGACCAAGCAGGCAAAAGGAGACGCCTGTTGGACTTGGGACCAGACTGAGAAATCTCATAGATGTTTTCTGGCAGAGGCCCCAGGAGGCTTTAGAAACAGAATAGCAGAGATTATTTCTGCCCTACTCAGCAGGAAGCAGCTCCATAAAGATACAACTTCTTCCTTTAACTCCTCTAAACAATTAGGGATCAAAATCTCTCAGGGGAAAGTTTTGACGCAGGCAATCATAAGAAATAGCTTAGCAACCTGGGACTGCACTTGGTTTGAACTATGCACACAGCCCCCTTTTGTAACAATGTACCTACCAGCCTGGGACTCTCCTCTGCATCAAGCTTCACCTACATCCCCTTTCAAACAAATGCATGCATTCCCCTTAGCAGTCCCTTAATAATGTCCTATTTCTATTCAAACATGCTCTGGAATATATCTAAGATTGGGTGACAAGGGCCTGATCCGGTCTGGACTGGTTTGGAGTACATTGTACAGTAAGAAAAGCTGTGTCCTGAGTGAAGTTTTAGGGATATTCTTCTATTTACCATCTTATTCTAATGCATAACTGGTCATCTATATGATTAAAATCAGATGGGAAAAGACATATGCAGTAGAGAAAGGCTTACATAACCCAAGCCCGTCAATCAAAACAGAAAACCACTCACACTACACCTCCTAGTAACCAGATCCTTCTAGACCCCATCAAAAGGAAACCTCCAGGGAGTAACCTGCTACTCTTGGGCAATCTAGCTGAAGGAGCCTGCTGCCTGCTCTTGGCAGTGTAACCAAAACTTCTGGGTTCGCTTTATTCTCTAATAAAATGTTTTGCTGCATCACTATTTGTGTGTATCCCTTTCAATTCTTTGAATAAGATTCCAAGAACCTGGGAACACCCAGACAGAGATCACCGATAACAGGAGATGTAGGAGGAATCATGTGCCTTTGGCTCATGTAACTTATTATGATAAGCACACATTGTTTCTGTAATAGAAAAGGAGTAATACGGAAAATATATCCTACAAATTATTATCTTTTAAAAATAAAGATTGCTGGGTGTGGTGGTGCACTCTTTTAATCCCAGCACTCGGGAGGCAGAGATAGGAGGATTGCCATGAGTTCAAGGCCACCTTGAGCCTACATAATGAATTCCAGGTCAGCTTGGGTTAGAGTGAGACCCTACCTTGAAAAACGAATAATAAAAAAAAAAAAGCCCTGCCTGAGAAAAGAAAGAAAAAGAAAAGTTATCAGGAGAGGTTTTTGGAGGTAGAGTTTTGCTCTAGCCCAGGCTGACCTGGAATTCACTGTGAACCTCCTACCTCTGCCTCCTGACAGTGCTGGGATTAAAGGTGTGCCACCATGCCCTTCTTGGATACTTTTTCCCAGCTCTTTTTCAGCCTGGGTTTTACATGGTGATGCTTCAGCTAGTAATTACTACCCTATAGATCTAGTTCACACAGGACCCCTGGTTCTCATCTTCAAGTACCCCTGCTGCTTTACAAGTCAACGTTTTCCAGTTCTTGTGGGATGTATCAGTTACTTTCTCATCGCTGGGACAAACTACCTGACCAGAAGTAGCCTAAGGAAGGAAAGGGTCTAGTTCCTGGTTTATGGTTTTGAGGGAAGAGTCAATCAAGGTGAGGAAAGCATTGCAGGAGGAGAAAACTGCCATCACATCATCACATAAGCACAGAGGAAACAGAGAGGAGCACGTGGACCTGGGCTATAACACCTCAAAGCCCACCACAGAATGACACACCTCCTCCAGCGAGGCTCCACCGTCTTAACAGTTCTATAACCACCACAACAGGGAATTAACGTATTCAAACATGTGAACATTTTACATTCAAACCACCGCATGGGACAGTGAACAAATTTTTATATTCTTTACCTTCCTAATCTACCCCTGACTTTCCCAAAACATTAACTCTTTGTAACATTTAGGCATCGTAAACAGGAAGTAACATAATGATAGGAATTGGTGCTTCCAAATTTAGTGGGTGGGGATGGGGAGCAGGAAACTGGATAAACAGGATATAAACTGGCTCTCTGGGAATGGCTCTTAAGATAAGACTAAACTACCCCTGTGGGGCACCTCTGAGCAGGCTCCTGGTGACTTTAAGACACACCCCTTACCTTTGATCCAGGAATCAGGAAGCTGTATCCACTGTTTCTGTGTCACAGCACTTACTGCTTCTTGATCTCCAGGGTCATCCAGCACTGGCAGTGCTGAGAAAACCTTAAGTCTCTGTGTTCTTGCTTCAGCAGAAAAACAGGAGAGACGGGACTCTTGTCTCTAAGTATATCTCATTAGGTGAGTCTGTTTCAAAAGCAGAATGCTAACTACGGCGGAGTCAGCTCTAGCAGTGCAGGAAGCCATCTCCAAAGACATTGGGAATGGGGAAAACTGGTCCACCATTTTTCCCTGTCTCTCCTGTCACTCTGACCAGGCTTCCCTGCTGATGCCATCTCATTAATTAAATATTTAAAAGCTACAGTTTCTATTTCTCTGTGTTAGGTGATTTCACCCAGGCTCATGGTTTCAACAATGCCCCCACCACCATGAATGCTTTAAACTGTGAGATTTAGTTTCCAATGCTGAGTTCCTTCCTCTAAGTAATGAGCAGAACATCCTATCACTTACCTAACATGACTCAAAAGCAATATATATATATGGGGGGGTGGTGTATACATATCTATATGCCCTGTGCTTGTGTTTGCCTGTGGTAGGGGGTGCTCACCTGTGCTGGCCTGAGCAGAGTAGGTGTCCTACTCCATGGCTGTCCTGCCTGTTCTCATTACTGATTCTGGAGCTTTCCACTTTTCAAGAGCTGGGGCAATTTCCTGGTCTCTGCACCCATTTGCTTGACTGTTTATATGGCTTCCAGAGATTCCAATTTGGGAGGTTTTAGGCCTCCTCAGGCTCTCATGCTTTTATGCAGGAAGCACACTTAAACACTGAGCCATCTCCCCAGCCATCAAAAGCATTTTCAAAAGATCAGTCCAGGGCTGGAGAGATGGCTCAGTGGTTAAGGCAAAACCTAACGACCAGGGTTCAGTTCCCCAGTGCCCATGTACTCCAGATGTACAAAGTGGCACGTGTATCCGAAGTTTGCAGTGGCTGGAGGCCCTAGTGTGCCCATTCTCTCTCTCTCTCTCTCTCTCTCTCTCTCTCTCTCTCTCTCTCTCTCTCTCTGCTTGCAAATAAATAAGCAAATGAAAATAAAAATAAATAAATAAAAAGATCAGTCCATCCTTCTGATCATCTACTCTGCATTTAGCCTCAGCACCAAGGCCTCCCTCTGCCCTCGCTCCATGGCTGGTACCATTGTGCCTCTACCTACACTAGTCAGAGGATGAGAAGTTAGTCTTCACTATCTCACTTCCCTTTAGCTAATTATAGCCCATTGGTTATTTTTGTTTGTTTGGTTTTTTTGAGGTAGGGTCTCGCTCTAGTCTAGGCTGACCTGGAATTCACTATGTAGTCTCAGGGTGGCCTTGAACTCATGGTGGTCCTCCTACCTCTGCCTCCCAAGTGCTGGGATTAAAGGCGTGCGCCACCATGCCCGGAAATCCATTGGTTATTGGTCCCTCACCTGGAGATCCATAGTTTTCTGCATCTCCTTGTCTCCTACCCTCCTAGCTCAAGCTGCCATCCTCCACAATAGCTGCCACTGTGGACTGAATTCCAGCAGTAAGGTCAATGGTTGATTCTTCCTATTCACTTTAATCCAATCTCCATAGTGCAGCCAAAACCCTTTAAAGCTTGCCCGTAAGACACCACTATTTAAAACCTTTCATGGTTTCCTACTTTAGTATAATAAAGACCCAAATCCTTAAGATAGCTGAAAACAATCTATACAACATGGTTTATCTTCATTGTCAATGTGATTAAATTTAGAATCTCCTAGGGGACACGTCTCAGGGTGACTTTGACAGGTCTGGCTGTGTAGGAAAGACCCACCCTGAATGTGGGCCGGGGTACCAGACTAAGTAAAAGAAAAAAGGGAGAAAACAGGAGTCATAGCATTCATCTCAGTCTGCTTCCTGATTGTGGGCACAATGTGACCAGCTGCCTCATTCTACCACCACAGCTATTCTTGCCTTCACAATCCCCCTGCCATGAAGGACAATACCCTAGAACAGTGAGCCAAAATAAACTCTCTCTTCTTTACGTGACTTTTGTCAGATATTTTGTCACAGGACCTCTAGCCACTGCAAACAAACTCTGTACGCATGCGCCACCTTGTGCATCTGGCTTTATGTGAGTACTGGGGAATTGAACCCTGGTCCTTATGCTTTGCAAGCAAGTACCTTAACTGCTGAGCCATCTCTGCAGTCCCTATCTCAGTATTTCTTGACAGCATGCTCATTTAAATGTTCATTGTTCACTGCTTTGAGTTACTCAGAAAATTGCTCATAAGTCAAGTCATTATTATAAAACACTTCCATAGCAAAATTTAACTGTAACTATGAGAAACGATTGAATGTTTTTGAGACAAGGTCTTGCTATCCAGCCCAGGCTAGCCTCAAATTTTAATTCTCCAGCTTCAACCTTGCAAATGCTGGTACTATCAGTGTATACCACAACACCCAGCTAAGATATGTAGACTTTGATATCATTTGTATGGGAAGACTTTTTTCAATATTGTTATGCCAATAAGAGATAATCTGTCCACAGATGGATACTATGTATATTCAAGGTCTTCTTTGTTCTGGGTTGGAGAGGTGGCTCAGTGGTTAAAGGTGCTTGTTTACAAGGTCTTCATACTTTTTAGGCTCATAAAAAATAGAGAAATATGCTTAAGAATATACATGTATATGGCTACATACATATATTTGCCACTACTTTAACAGATTAAACAATCAAAAAATTGTGCATTAAACAATCTGAAAACATCCTGCACAAAAATCAACTCCAAATGGATCAAAGACTTTAATATTAGGTCTGAAACTCTTAAATGGCCAGAGGAAAAAGTAGGGAAAACATTTCAAGATGTAGGCATTGCAGAGGACTTTTTGAATAGGACCCTGGTTGCCCAGGAACTAAGGCAAAGAATCAACAAATAGGATCTTATGAAATGAAAAGGCTACTGTGCAATTAAGGAAACTGAGTCAAGAGGCAACTTAAGGAATGAAAAATATCTTCACTAGTTATACATCTGACAGAGGATTCATATCTAGAAAATACAATGAGCTAAAGAAGCTAAACAATCAAAAAGCAAACAACCTAATCATAACATGGGTTATGGAACTGAACCAAAAGTTTGCAAAAGAAAAAAATATGAATGAAAAAAAGAGAAAACATACAAATGGCTAGTAATTCTTTTCCAGTGTTCAATATCTTTAGCCATCAGAGAAATGCAAGTTGAAACTACTTTGAGATTTCATCTAACTCCAGTTAGAATGGATACTATTAAAAAAACCAAATGTCAACAAATGCTGGTGAGGGTGTGGGGGGAAAAGGAACCCTTATTCACTGTTGGTGGAGTGGGAGTGTAAACTGGTGAGGCCTCTGTGGTAATTAGCATGGAGGTTCCTCAAAAAGCTAAAATTAAAACTACCATATGACCCAGCCATACCACCTCCGGGCATATACCCTAAGGACTCTATATTATAGAGATCCTGGCTCATCTATGTTTATTGCTGCTCTAGTCACAATAGTTACGAAATGGAATCAGCCCAGATGCCCATCAACTGATGGATAATGAAGATGTGGCAATACACACAATGGAGTTTTATTCAGTTGTAAAGTAAAATGAAATTCATAGAACTTAATTGCATTTCAATTGTTATCAATGATCACTGTGGGCTGTCATTTCAGGGTGGCTTTTGGACATGCAGAAATGCACAGAATGTAAAATTGGGCAACCCCCCTCCCTCCTAGGTGAGCTCTACTACTGACATACTCATGTATTTTCATTTCCAAGTTTAACAGTAAAAGGGACACTTGCAGGCTGGAGAAATGGCTCAGCAGTTAAAGTGCTTGCCAGTGAGGGTGAGGCCTAGCTACCAAGGTTTGATGGCCCAGTACTCACGAAGAACCAGATGCACCAAGTGGCACATGCATGGGTTTGTCTGTAGTGGCTGTAGGCTCTGGTGTGCCCACTCTCTCTCTCTCCCTCACTGTCTCTATCACTCTGTTTCTCTCTGATTGCAAATAAATAAAAAATATTTAAAAAAAAAAGTAACCCCCCCCACATGATGGTGCACGCTTTTAATCTCAGAACTTGGGAGGCAGAGGTAGGAGAATTGCTGTGAGTTCAAGACCAGCCTGAGACTACATCATGGATTCCAGGTCAGCCTGGGCTCGAGCTGGACCCTAACTTAAAAAAAAAAAAACTAAAATACTTGCCAATGGTTATAAAGTTGTTCTGACTAGTGTGTGTTCTGAATGTATTGGTAAAGTTCTTTGTTGTCCTTACCCGCCCGTGGGTCGTCACAGCGAGGGCCCTAGAGAAGGGGTGAGAATGAGGGGAACAAGAGACACGAGACAGTGGAGCAAGTCAATATTCTGATCAAACTCATTTATTTCCCAGGCAGGCAGCACTTAAGTAACTTTTTCACAGGGAGAAGCATGGGCAGTTACTTAGGAATTAGCATAACCAGGTTGCTAGGTAGCCTGGCCACAGCAAGGGTCATGTGATCTCTAGGAGGAAGCCTGCAGGCAAGAAAGTTTAGGGGAGAGATAGAAACTAGCATTGGTTAGTGGGCTGAAGAACAGAGACCTTCAAAACAAATGTTGACGCAGTTTAACAGCTCCCCACACTTTGTACTTCTGGAAGAGAGGTACTAATAAATACCAAGCCCACACTCCTTCAGCAGTTCACTATTTTGCGAGGGCTAGATGATTCCAGAACATTGAGTCATCATTAATACAATGCCCTAAAATAGTAATACCTGTTGCTGTGACCACATGTCTGACAAAAGCAACTTAAGGAAGGAAGAAGAACCCTTATTTTGGTTTACAACCTGAGGGCACAGAGCCTGTTGTAGTCAGCCACAGGTCGCTGGGATGAATCTCCAAACCAGGCACAGTTTATGAGAGGAAAGGATTTATTGAAGTTACAGATCCAGGGGAAGTTCCATAATGATGAAGGAACAAGTCCAAGCAGAGAGAGAAAGAGAGAGAGAGAGAGAGAGAGAGAGAGAGAGAGAGAGAGAGAGAGAGAGAGGCCTTCACCAACACCACACACACAGAATAGCAAACAAGGGAAGAGAGTTTTTCTCCCCCTTTATATAGCCTTAGGGTAGGGTCTTGCAACCCTATCCCAGACTTGTTGGCTTCCTGAGTCTGGAATTTCCTTCCTGCACTGTTCTCCCAGGAAGAGATGTTCATTTCTAGCTTCCCAGAGCTTCCTTATATCCTTCCCCCTCCTGAGAGGGCTGCCTTCCTGTGAACAACATCAGAGATACACTCTAGATTGCTAGAAAGGCCAAGTTAACAACAAAACAACCATCACACACAGCCCTTCGTGGTGGGGAAGGCATGATGACGGGTGTTTGAGGTGGCTGGTCACACTGAATCTGCAAAAAAAAAAAGAAAAGAAAAAGAAAAGAAAACAGAGCAATGAACCTGATGCTCAGTTTGCTCTGTCCATTTGGTGCAGTCCACAGTGCCCAGTACATGGAATGGTGCTGTCCACATTTAGGGGTGGGTCTTCCCACCTCAGATAACCTAATCTAGAAAAGCCTTCACAAACATGCCAAGAAGATTATTTCCATGGTGACTAAATCCTGTCAAATTGACAACTGAGATTAACCATCACAGGGAGAGGAATGCCAAGAAGATACATGTGTTCTTAAAAATATAAGCTTTCTACATTTTTAAACATTTAAACACTTATTCATTTGGACAGGGAGAGGCAGGAAAGAGGCAGAGAGAGAAAGGGGGGTGTGCTGAGCATGGGCACCCCAGGGCCTCCTAAATGGAGTTCCATCTAAAGGAACTCCAGATGCATGCACCACTTAGTTCATTTGGCTTTACATGGGTACTGGGGAATCGAACCTGGACCATTAGGGTTTGCAAAAAAGTGCCTTTAACTGCTGAGCCAACTCTCCAGCCCTATTTACATTCTTCTAGTGCTTAAGAACATACCCAAATGATTTTTGGAGCAACACTGAGAAGTATTTGATTCTAATTAGTACATGAACTAGATGGGGAGAGGTTTCTTAATGATAGAGACTGGGATCTGGAATCCATCTAGTTCAAGCTTCCCATTAAACTAGAAAAAGCTCTAAAATGAGCCAAAGGACCCCAACTCAAGGAAACAAACAGATAAGCAAGGGAGGAGGGACACCCAATGTTCATTACCCAACATTCTCTTCTGGACTTTGTTCTTGCACAGGGTGCTGCATGAGCACACACCTGTGCATACACCACACACAGATACTATACACAGTATACACAGACTATAATACCAAGTCATACCTACTACACACACGTACATGTAAAAAAACTTCATTTCAAAATAATTTGTGAATAAAAAGAAATTGAAGTAAAAGTCAAATTAGAGTTTGCTTTTCAAACTACTTAAGCACATCAATTCCTTCCAAGTTCTTCATGACCAGTGTGTGCTTTGGTGAGATACCAGCTCTTTTGAACTGTCCTTGGAGGGCTTCTACTGGATCACTCACAAAATCTTGGGCTTTGTCTAGACCATGGCTTCTTCTTTTTCCTCCTCCTCCTCTTCCTCCTCCTCCTCCTCCTCCTCCTCCTTCTTCTTTTTTTTTTGGCCTGGCATGGTGGTGCATGCCTTTAATCCCAGCACTGGTGACGCAGAGGTAGGAGGATCACCATGAGTTTGAGGCCATCCTGAGACTACATAGTGAATTCCATGTCAGCCTGGGCTACAGCGAGACTCTATGTTGAAAAACCAAAAAAAAAATTTTTTTTTAAGGCAGGATCTCACTGTAGCCCAGGCTGACCTGGAATTCACTTTGTTGCCCAGGCTAACTTCAAACTACTCATGACTTAAAGGCATCCACCATCACCCTGGGTTTACAGCACTTCTTTCTTTTCTTTTCTTTTCCTTTCTTTCTTTTCCTTTCCTTTGCTCTTCTTCTTTTTGAGAAAGAGACAGACACACAGAACATGGGCACACCAGGACCTCCCACCACTGCAAAAGAACTCCAGACACATGAGCCACCTTGTGTATCTGGCTTTGTATGGGTATGAGAGAATTGAGCCTGGGCCAAAGGCTTTACAAGCAAGTGCCTTTAACTGTTGAACCATGCGCCCCTCCCCTCTCCAGACCTCAGCTTCTTAAACTGTGTGTTGCAACCTTGTAGGAGATCATGTAACTGAAAGTGATTGTTGCAAAAAAAAAAAAAAAAGAAAAAGAAAAAAAGAAAAAGAAAAACAAAACCAATTTGGAAAAAAAGAAAAAATATTAGGAAAGAAACATGGAAAGAATGTTAAGAGCCAAAGGATGGGGAGGAG
>PVHP010030197.1:0-21845 GCA_004024765.1 Zapus hudsonius
AGATCCAGGGGAACTTCCATAATGGCAAAAGAGGCTGGCCCCCTTTCACAGGTCCAAGCAGAGAAAGAAGCCTATCACCAGCAACACACACACACATACACACACACACACACACACACACACACACACACACACACACACACACACACACACACCAGGAAAACAGCAGGACCTCCAGGCTTGAGCTCTGATTGCCCTTTGTATACATATAGCTGGAATTTCAGACCCAACACAGAAATACCTAGGGCTGGACCCTAGGATCTGGCCAAGATCCGGGCAGCTGGAGAAAAACTTTAATAATATCTTGAATCTATTGGGGAATTACCACACTGGTCTATTCACAATAGCTAGGAAACAGAATTAGCCTAGATGTCTGTCAAGTGATTATGGATAATAAAAGCACCATACATATACACAATGGAATTTTTCAGCTGTTAAAAAGGAATGTATGGAACTCTCAGGCAAATGGGTAGAATTAGAAAATGTTACACTGAATGTGGTAACTTGGGCTCAGAAATATAAGATCTCTCTTATATGGGAATCGTAGCTTCTAACATTTATTTATGTATATTTATGTAGGAGTGAGTGTGGGTCAAGGCCTTGGAACTAGAAAGGGGCCATGAGATGGGAAATAGAGGCTTTAAATGAGAATGGAATATTAGAACACACGTGATATAAAAGTAGGAGGGAGAATACTAGGGGTGGAAAGGTTTAAGGAGTAGGGTCAACCCAAACTAAGTATGTATGAAAAAGTAATTAGAAAACTTGCTAACTCAACCTAGTTAACAATAAAAGTTTTTAAAAAGTTTCAATACAGGAACCCTTTGTTGATGAATAAGACTTCTCCTTGATGCCATAGGTTACTAAATGAATTTTTTTGTGCTAGTGCTGGACTACCTCCCAGTAAGTTGGCCATGGAGGTCCTCTGTGTCCTCAAAAGAGGATAAGCTATTGCTGCTCTTGGGTTGCCCACTAGAAGACCAAATGGGCTTCGGTCACAGGGCATACAGAAATCAACCTGCAACTGGATGGAAGCTTTCTCCCTGCTCAAGGAAAAAAATGTAACTTTTTGTTGTTGTTGTTGTTGTTGTATCACAGTGAAAGCCAGATACTGGGGTAGGTGTAATAGGAAGATTTGAATGTTGGGTCAGTATCCTCTTCCTTGAGTGTTTTGAAATATCATAGCAAAAAAAAAAAACAAAAACAAAAAAACACCTCATGTTTTTGAAGGAAACATGTGGGAGGCTTATTTGAAATTTTCTTCATGGACCGAAATCTAGTTCTGGCTCATGAAAGGGTGCTTCAAGATTAGAATCTGTTTGTTATACTTTAAGTAGCTCTCTCTCTCTCTCTCTCTCTCTCTCTCTCTCTCTCTCTCTCTCTCTCTCTCCCTCTCTGTCTCTCCTCTGTGTGTGTCTTTGTGTCTGTGTGTGTCAGAAAGAATGTTTGTGAAATGTTTTATTTTGATTTAGTAAGTTTTAGGATTGTTACAAAAGTAGTATATTTGAAGACTATGGGAGCAGTTGGATAGATGCTGGTGTCTTTCACAGAATTACTGACACTGGAGAAGACAAGTTTTTTTTAAGATTTTGGAAAGCATAAGTTCAGGGTGTGCACAGTGTATGTCAAGTGTTTGTGGAACTATCAGATTGAGTGGTCTGGGAGGTGACTCATTACTCAGGACTGTCATTAAGGTGAAATTACAGCTATGGGTTATGAGGTCATCAAAAGATGGAAATACAGCACAGTGATTAAGATCCAGAATGCCTGGGTTTGCATTTAAGCATTTAGGCTTATTCTATGTTACTTGGTATAGCATACTGAAGCCCATGGGCCTAGTTTCATAATCTCAACAAGAAAGGTAGTGACAAAAATCTCAGTAGTTGCTTAGTACTGCTGTGATCACTTAGTGAAAAATAATGTTCAAGTTTATAAATTTTAAATAGCTGTTCAATAGCTCTGTTTGAGGGGGAGGAATGAACCTAGAAGGAAGCAAGAGGAGGAACAAGTGAGGATGATGGAGGAGCAAATATGAGCAAAGTACAATGGTATACATGTATGAAAAAGTTGTAAAACAACCCATTATTTTTACTCTTACTTAAAAAAGCATACTGGATTGTAGCTAAGTAGATTGAGTGCTTGCCAATCATACATGAAATCCTTGGTTTGGTTTCCAGCACCACCATAATTTGGGCATGATGGTACATATCTGTAATCCCAGCGGTGGGAAGGAAGAGGCAGGAAGATCAAAAGTTCCTAATAAAAAAAAATTCCTTTGTTACATAGCATATTTGAGGTCATCCTGGACTACATGAGATCTTGCCCCCCAGTAATATGAAATAAATAAATTTATATAAATACATAGATGTTCAAGTTTGACATTCCTGCTTCGGAAAGGGTAAACTATCTGTTTACATCTGCTTGAGTGTGGATACAAGGTGTTTTGAGCTGTTTCTGTGTGTTCCTATTAGAAACAGATGTAAACAAATCAATACAAATGTACTTTAATGGGTACTCTAAAAGAAGATATTTAGTCACATAGAGATTCACACTTCCTTTCAATGGCTCAATCCATGCCCTCTTCCTGCCTAGACACTGCCACCTCACCACCAGAAGGAGGATGAGGTTTATGACCAATTTCATCACTCCACTGTTAGGTCACTCCCTGTTCCCTGGAAACTATTCTTTGTTCATCAGGATTCCCAGCAAACCACCACAACCTGGGCCTGGGAGCCTCCAGTGCTGCCACACTGTCCATTGGGGTTGGGGGTGAGGGTTGTTAACTTCAGGGTTCTCAATCAGGGAATCACATGAAAAGAAAAAAGAAATCTAAGTGGCGTATCACTGTAACCAGTGGATCACCGTTAAAGCCCTGGTCCTTCCTCCTACAACTGGTGGGTAGGAGTTCAGTGCTTGTCCGCTCACTACAGGGAAAGAGCTATGCTGCCTGAAAATCCTGCCTCCTCTCAAGGATTGCTTGCCACAACCAGTCACTAGTTCCTGAGAGATGGTTGCCAGAGGTCCCAGTTTCTCTAGGTTATCAGTAGGCCTTCGGCTCTGGGAGCTGTAATACTTTTCTTCTTCCATGGTAGCACACCATACTGTAGGAAGAAGAAGTGAGGCAGCATTTGATGTCAAGACAACGTGGATGAGATCCAGAGACAAAGAAGGTGGTTTCCAAATATCAGGCCAGGTGAGAGAGTATTTCCACATCTGATTATTGTTGCTAGTGGGGGCTTCCCAAGTGATGAGTTGTGTCTTGTCTCCAAGATCATGGCACTTAAAACCCCGTATGGAATATCTCATTTTTTTCAGGATGAAGAAACTGGATCTTTAGAGAGAATGAAGAGCATTCAGGTGACAAGTGATCTTGAATCAGTGTTAGAGGACCTTGATTCCCCAGATTCATGCCACAAAACTCCCAATATCTCTTCATAAAAGATAAAATAATTTTAAGATTTATGTACATGGTAGGAAGAAGGAATTGCTCCTAAGAAGTGTCACCTGGATGTTCTACCAATATCTGTTTAGGTACTGCTGTTAGGGACATGGATGTTGCAACTCCGTTGTTAAGGTATGAAGATTGTCCTGCATTGTCTGAGTGGGCCACTGGAGGTGACAGGGAGAGCAGATGAGGGAACTTGGGCGGCTTCTATGAACAGTGATTGTCAGCAGCTGAAAGACAGCAAGGTAACACCAACCTGACTCCAAAGGCTGCAAGGAACTAAATTTCCTGAGGAAGAACTTGGAAGCAGTTTATTCAGTAAGGAAAACAGCCCCATGTGCATCTTGATTTGGGTCTTTTAACCCTGAGCCAAGGGATATAGCCAACCACACACTAACTTCTGACATATGAGAACTATTAGAAAGTAAATTCCTATCATCCAAAGTCATAGCACATCACTGCTATGTTAATCCACCATTAAGTGGTGGATTAACATTGCAGTGATAGAAAACTAATTAATTCAGTATGGAACAGGCTACTAAGTAATCATAGAATCACACTGTAAAATATCCTCCTACAACTGTAAAGCAATGCTCTTGGTTCTTGTATTAGCTTATACTTAACAAAGGTTGTCCTAAATATCTAGTGGTCCAACTCCTTGGATAGCCAGCTTCTGGGCATGGTACAGACAGAGGGCACTAGAGTTGCAATATTATTAGAAATTTGCCTAGTGTGTCAAAACAATCAAGTCGACTTTGCTTGGCTTCACTCTTGGTCATAAGTGATAAAGAGAAAACAAGGAAGATCCATAGCAATCATGAGTGGTATTTTAAACAAGGCCCAATAACTAGCATGTGTGAATAGGAAAATCTAAGTGGCATTATCCTGTGCAGGGGAACTACTTGCACTTGGTAAATTCTACCTCTGCAAGTTGCTAGAATAGCTGTAGAAGTGTGGGTTTTCAGTTGATAAATGCCTAAGGACAGACTTTTATTTTAAAGGACGTATTTGGTATTCCCTTGAACACTCAGTTTCAGCTTTTTCCAGGGTGTAGAGCAATGTAACAAGGTCCACTCTATAAAGGAAGAAAAGCCTCTTTTGGGGGAGGCCTCTTTAGACACTAAGCATGGCTGAAGTATGTGAGATAAGGAGTGAATATGCAGGTCAATGTGAATGAAAACTAATGTATAAATCCTGGGTGGTGAGATTGTTAACTTTCCTATGGTGAAGACTTTGCATTTCAAAAGAGGTAGTTTGAAAATGGGTTCCTCCACTGTTGGGAGTTGTTAAAACTCTCTGGTCCTCAGTTGCATCATCTGAGATTGGAGATGATACTTCAACAGTCTTGTGAATACTTTTGAGGACTTTTATCTGGCAGGGTCATTCCCTGGTTAACAAATCCTGCCATAGCCCCAGTCCTAAGCCTGGTTCTCAACAGATGCTCAGGCAGGTCATTCCCAAGAGTCATGACATTCTGGCTTTTAACTAGCTGCAGGCCAGCTTTTCTTATTCAGTCAGTTTGTTTAGTAGGAGTGTTTTGTGATGTAGAAGCTGTCTTGGATTAACATTCTGTTAATATAGATGATATTGTGGTTTGTATCCCCATATTTTGTTAAGAACATAATTAGACCAGTGCAAACAAACGTGTTTCCCCCTTTATAATGGGTCTTTGCCAATGCATGCTGGGGCTGCAATGAGCACTTCCAGAAAGCCGAACTATGCGAGGGACTGCCATAGCATGGTGGGCACTTTATGAATACTTACTGGATAAGTACACGTTTACCAAGTATGTTACTTATTGCACTGCATACATGGAAGGCACACATGCCATTGAGGCTTATCTCAGCAGGTGCAAGGTGATAACAGTGAGGATGGGACATAGGAAGTCCAGATGAACTTTCTTACTTGCACAGTGAGGCCTCTCTAATTGCTCTCTTTTCTACTGATTTGATCACTCTCCCACAGTGTATTTCACAGGGCCCCCAGCCTGCCCTTAGTTGTGTGGTCATAGGTTCAATTCCTCTGGTGATATCAGAAATATGTAGAGTCAGCATGTCCACTGGAGCAAATGTTTTCTGAAATGTGTTGAGATTTCTCCTGGACAGGGAACTCACATGGTTGCCGGAATGAAGGCTCTGGCTGATTACTCCAGGCACCACTCTCAGAATATGCCATAGCAGAGATTTATCTTTGGCTCATAATTATACTGGAAAATAAGGGAGGAAAGACATATGCCTGAGAAGTTATGGAAAATCCGATCATCTGAGAAAGTCTGAGGCAAACACTAAGGAAGCATCAGAGAGAAGAGATGCTGAAGTATTGAGTATCTCAAGGGGGCAGTGGGGCTCTGGAATGATTGGAGAACACAGTCAGGTCACAATTTTAGGCAGCTGAATTAAAAATAGCATTGGGGGTAGTAGCCAGACAGTGGGGTCCCACTCCCACTTTGGGAAACAGCTGGAAGCAGAGGTTCTCACCACTGCATAGGGGTGAGCACCTTCTGCCTTTGCATTAGAGCTGGTGTCATTAGCTTAGGTGCCCCATGCTCTACTAGCTTTGCTGTAATGCCCACTCTGTATCAGGTATGGGTAGCACTACCATGCCTCCAGCAGGAGACCCACAGCATCACTGTGCAATTTTAAAATGGCACCAAGGTTAAGGTGTGGATCCTTTGCTTCATGAAATGTAAATGATGGAATCTGCTTTTCCTATAGCACTCTCTGAAAAGTACCCACCAGTCACTCCAATCATCATCTCATGAAAAACATCAGCACAACTCTAAGGAAATCTGTTTTTCTGCACATACATAGAGCTCTTGTACTGGGAAGGAACTCCTGAAGAGGTAAGTTCATGTGAACTTCCTTTCTACCTTTGGATCTCCACCAAGAGCTTTGTAATTAATATGACACCAAAAGATCCTTCCCTTATCTTAAGGAGAGCAGAGAGAATATAATGGCAATTTTTCTCCTGACTCATGTCTCTGAATTTGAATACAGGGCTTAAAGGGTGTGTGTGTGTGTGTGTGTGTGTGTGTGTGTGTGTGTGTGTGTGTGTGTGTGTGTTTATAAGCACATATATTTTAGGGTTTTTGGAACACTTGAAGTATTTTACTTTTATAAGAATCATTCAATCAAAATAAAATATTTAAAAAACATTCTGACATACAAAGAGAATTTAAGTGCAATTAACAGATTCTATTCTCTGGATTTTATTTTATTTTTTGAGAACTTACTTTACTGTATGAACAAATTGCATATTGGTCATATTCTCATCATACTATACTCTTATGTTCCCTCTCCCACACATGAATTCCATAGGTCGTCCTTCGAAAATAAGGTTATCAGTAATCACTGTGGATCATGAATGCACTAGTCAGTCCATGTGTGTAGGAAAATGCCTCAGAGTACGCCATCTTGCCTTGTGTCTATTACGTTCTTTCCAGCCCCTCTTCTGCAATGTTTCCTGAGTCTTGAAGGGTGTGTTATAAGTCTCCTTCAGTGTTGAGCTCTGAGAAGCCTCTGACTTGTTGCTTTGATAAGTTTTGAGTCTCCTCAGTATCTACCACCATCTCCTTGGAGAAGGTTTTGGGCTTGCAATCAGAGCAACACTCCTATTTAATCTGCCACATTCTCTTTAATGATTACTTAGCCCTGGAAGATGTGACTGAAATGACTCATCTCATGCTAGGCAGTTAGCTTTCTTGTCATATTGATGGATATTGGGTCTCTTGGGTATTCGCTGCCATCTGTAAAAAGCACATTCACGAGCTTAGAGTGAAAGCAGCATGGATCAAAGGGGATAAACATAGATAAACATATATAGATAAACATAAACAAGACTTTTTTTTTGCTTTTTTCAAGGTAAGGTCTCGCTCTAGTCTAGGCTGATCTGGAATTCACTATGTAGTCTCAGGCTTGCCTTGAATTCATACCAATCATATTACCTCAGCCTCCTGAGTGTTGGGATTAATGGTGTGGGCCGCCAAGCCCAGCAGAGAGAGAGAGAGAATGGGCACACCAGGGCTCTAGCCATTGCAAACAAACTCCAGATGCATGCACCACTTTGTGCACATGGGTGCTGGGGAATCAACCTCAGTTCATTAGGCTTTCGAGGCAAGGGCCTTAACAGCTGTGCCATCTCTCCAGCCCCTAGAAAACTTTGATAGTCCTATCCTCTCCTACCCAAAGAAAAGTGAAGCTTTCCTCTTAGGGCCATAGATTTCTGACTTAGTTGTCAGTATGAGACATGGACTGGCCTCATATCCAATCAAACAGCAGTTGATTTCCCTATAGCCTGTGTGCCAACTATTGCACCAGTGTGTACATCTTGCCTGGCCAGTTGATTTTGTAGCTTGTAGAATTGACTGCTTGTTCACATTCTTGATGGTGTTTACCTCCACCAGTTTGGATAGCACTTTCCACCACTGAGACCTAGCCCACAATGAGCTGTCTTCCATCTAAGTTCCAGCATGAACTCTCAATGTCCTACAACTCTAGCTTGTGGTGTCTTCACCAATAGGGTCTTACCATTTAGATCTGGTGGGTAACAAAGTGCTTTGGCAACAACCTGCATTGATGACCTCATGGGCTTCCCTGACCGTCAGGTCACTCTGTGGGGGTAACTCAATTCTGGCACTGGATTCATCAGCAGAAGCCTATGGGTTTAGGGTAAAGCTTTCTACACCCCTGCAGGATGTTTCTTCACAAACTATCCCACCCTCTCTTATTAAGAAGGTTATATCTATTAATTAGCTATGCAAGAAGCAGGTTTCTATGGTGCTGATCCATCCAATCATTAGTTTTATGTATCTCCACCCTCACTCCCTTTCCCCAGCACCCCCAGGCCTTTCCACCATGTATTCTGTTCCTCTGCTTGCCTGCCAAGTATCCCTTCCTCTTACCCCCTCCCTGATTTTCTTCTCTCCCAGCCTCATTCTAGCTTCCTTACCAGTACTACTGATGCTCATCACAAGTTATAAATCAATCAAATTACTCCCTATTAAGATCCACATATGAGAGAGAACATGTGCCATTTGTCTTTCTAAGCCAGTGTAACCTTGCTTAGTATGTTTTCTTTTCTTGGTCCATCCATTTTCTTGGAAAATTCATTTTTCCTTACTGCTGAGTTGAATTCCTTTGTGTATGTGTACCACATTTTTATTATTCAGTCATCAGTTGATGGGCATCTGGGCTAATTCCATTTCCTACCTATTGTAAATAGAACAGCAATAAACATGGCTGATTAACTATCTCTACAGTAAAGAATGGAGTCTTTATGGTATATACCTAGGAGTGGTATAGCTGGGTCAAATAGTAAGATCTGTTTTTAGATTGTTGAGGAACCTCCATACTGATTTCCATAGGGGTTATACAAATTTGCATCCTCGCCAACAGTAGATGAGAGTTCCTTTTTCTTCACACCCTCACCTGAATGAGGGCGAGGGAGGATCTCTCCCGGACCTTGGGCATCCTATTCAGTACATGTGTCTGGGGAATGAGATCAGCTCAGGTGACCCTACTCAGGGTAGTGAAGGCGAGCAGGTTGGGGAGTGAGGTCAGCACCAAATGGGCATGCTCCCCAATCTGGGCTACACTTGTACCAGCAGTGCTGAATGGGCACAAGTGAGAGGAGGAGTGTTCACCTGGACCCTGGATGGCCTACTCAGTGCCCAGGGTTAGAGAGTGCAATCAGCTCCCAAGCCCCAGATTCTGCTCTTAAGCACTCTTTCCTGTGCAAGAACTTACATTTTGGGCCACCCAGAAAATTTAATATCAGCCCCCTGCATGTTTCCTTGAAGAAAACATCAGGACTTTTTTTTTTTAGAGAAGTTGTTTCATATGTATAGACAAGGTATTACAAAATACACAAGTCAGAACTTGGGAAGCATCTCATTGACAAGCAAGCACCTTAGAAATTACACACACACACACACACACACACACACACACACACACACACACACACCTCTCACTCCCTCTAAGCTGGTTAAGGTGTACAGCATGTCAAATTCAGAGGCTTCAGTTCAGGTTGAGTCAGGTTTTAATTCCAAAGAAGTTATGAACCAACAACAGGTTCCACATTTAATACAGTGTTTGTCATCTGTTCAGCACATAGTCAGTCCTGTCTCCCATCATTTATTATTATTAATCTTATTATATAGAGAAAATATGTATTGCATGCTTAACACATACTATGTATCTTGCCATATGTTTTTATTATGTGGAAACTCTTTCTTAAGGTCTGGGTCCATCATCTCTTCTCCTCAGGCCCTGATTTACAAAAGGTTCTGTAAGACTATGAATGGAACCTTCAGAAAACCCAGAGACAGGTGTCAATTAAAAGAGCTTTCTAACATGTCTTAATTTTTAAAATTAGAATAACTTTAATACTTGGTTATGGGTTAAATTGTATTCTAATTCTGTGTGATAGAAGCTTCAAGAACAGAATATGGCTACCAATCACGTAATGACTTTTTTTTGCTGTAATTCTTTTAATGACTCAAGTAAGACGATGCTGGTCCAGCCTTCAAATTTGCCTATTAACCCATCCCCATATCTAACCTTTCACTGTGGCACACTTTTCCTCAAGAATGTGTATGTTGTTATCTAAAATGTGTGAAGGAACAGTCACCTGTGTCATGAGTCCAGCCAATGTTCTTCCAGTGACTGTCTCTATAAGCTTATGCTTGTCACTGGTTCTGGCTGAACTTCCCTCCTCCTCTATGCAAGGTGCTTCACACTTTATTATGTTGCTCCTGTGATTGGAAACAATAGTCATAGTCATTGTTTCTTAGTAGCTGGGAAAGTTTGGATTACAGTGAAAACATTCCTTTTATGCAGGGCAATGCCTGTATTGCTGATACTTACAACTGAACATGGGGTGAGTGGGAATTTGAAGCACTTCAAAGGCAAACCTGAGACTTGATAAGATATCCTGGAGGTAGAATGCAGATCTGGGGCTCCTCTTCAAACTGGGTGGTCAACTCCTTAGGGGGCACCACTCTAGAGGGTGAAGACACACCTACTCAGTAGAGAAAGACTGCTAGGGCTCTGATCAGCACAGCTATGAGGGAGGCAATGAACAATTTTCTTTCAGTAATTTTCACTGTTCCCTCATGGACTCTCTCCTCCCCAGTATCACCCAGCCAGGAAATAGTAATAAAATGAGACTTTAATCATGCTCTGTGTGAGGCACTTCTTTCATTCCAGGTACATTTACTGTGGACCTTCTACATATCAGGTAGTGTCTTAGGAGCTGGGGGTGCTCCAGGTCCCTGTCTACAATGCCCACCCCTGCAGAGCTTACATTCTATTGGCGGATATAGCAACAAACACTGAAGTTTGCAAATCAACAATTGTGCAGTGCAATAGAAGGCAGTATTATTTGATCAGAAAAGTAGAGAGCAGGAGAGGAACATTGACAGTGCTGAGGGGGGAGCATGCAGTTGGAAATGAGGTGTTCAAGGCCAGTCTCACCGAGAAACTGGCATGTGAACACATACTTGAAGACAGCGAGGGGTCAGGGCACATGGATATCTGGAAAACTAGTAGAAAGTTGTGGGGCAAGCACAAGAGAAGTGGGAGTGAGCCAGGATTTGTGCCAGGACATTCAAATAATGTTGTGCTAGTCAAGGGAGATATTCACCTGATTGGAAGACAGATAACTATATAAACACTCACAACCACTTGATAAATGCCACTAGGATATACGGAATGACTTTTAGGAAAATATGGGGACACTAGCCAGAGGAAGTACCATGTGAGTGGAGACTTTAGGTATATTGAGAGAAGAGGACATGTGGGAAAAGAGGAGGACAGAACAGCATATGGGAGACAAATGGAACACAGATGATTACTTTAGTCCTATTTATTCAGGAGCTAGACCTCACTTGCTAAGCTTGACCTCATAAACTGAAAGTACACTCAGCGATCAAAGGCATAGGCCCCTATCACAACAGTTTTATTTCTTTTTTTTTTGCTAGCATATATTACTTATACAAAGAAATGGTTTTCCTTAGGACATTTCCATATTGTCATGGTTTGATCCATGTGTCCCCCACAAACAAATGAATGTGTTCTGATAGATCGATCCTCAGCTGATGGCAATTCGGGAATTAGAACCTCACTGGAACAGTGTTGTTGGGGGCGGGCTTATGGGGGTTATAAGCCAGCTTCCCCTTGCCAGTATTTGGCACACCTTCCTGCTGCTGTTTGCAGTGCTGTGGCAGAGGTGATGTCCAGCCCTCTGCTCATGCCATCGTTTTCCCTGCCAGGATGGAGTCTCCCCTTGAGTCCATAAGCCAAATAAACCCATTCCTCCATAAGCCACTTTTGTTTGGGTTCTTCCTGCGCAGCAACTAGAAAGCTGACTGCAACACATATATACATGTAATGTAGTTTGATTATATTCACCCCATTCCACTTTATTATCACCTTCTTTTTTTCTATTTGCCTTCCATATCCCTAGTATTTTGCCATTTAGGGATTTTTTTTGAATGTGTGTACATGGTGTGAATGTGTATATATGAAGACAGGCACATGTGTATGTAGGTGGTTTTGGAGGCCACAAGTCAATGTCAAGTGTCTTCTTTTCCATGTCCACTTTATTTTTATGAGACAGAGTCTCTCACTGAACCTGGAACTCACCATTTTGGCTACACAAGCTAGCCAGCGAGTCCGGATGATCTTCCTGTCTCCATCTCCCCAGTGCTGATATTAGAAGGTCAGGCTATCATGCCAGGCATTTTACATTGGTCTTGGGGTCCAGACTCAGGTACTCATGCCTGTGCATCAAGCACTTTAAAGACTGAGCCTTCTCACCAGCCCCACCATTTAGTTTCATCTCCTTCCTTTTTTCCCTTGCTTCCACATACAAGAGAATACATGATATTTGTCTTTCTGAGTCTCACTCATTTTACTTAAGTTACTTAAGATGGTGATCTCCAGTTTCATCCATTTCCCTAGAAACAATACAATTTTATTCTTCTTTATGACTGAGTCAAACTCCATTATGGAGATGTACCACATTTTTTAAATTCTTTCATCCATTGACTAATGAGCACTTGTGGTTCGTGGATTACTTGTGTGTGGGGGGGGTGTCATTGTACACTATCACCCCGGTTCATAAACCTGGCAGGGTTGACAGAGTCTTGGGACAGTGGTGAGCCGACAAGAGGAAGAACTCTCGGGAGACATTTGCAGTGAAGAGCTCATTTATTATTTCAGGGAGGGTGTTTTTATTTAGGAGGGAAAAGGAGGGTCAGGGGCATAAGCAGCAAGGGGATTGGCAAAGGCAGGGTAGTCTGTGGATGTTTCATGAAGGGATTGGCAGGGGCAAGTGACCTGTCTGTGTCTGGTTTGCGTAGATAAGTTGGGAGGGGGGACTTTCTCAGCCCCAAGTGGTGGGAGTCACGTGCCTTTAGGCATGTAACGGATGGCAGTGGCTGTAAAGAGGAGCTGTGACTTTTTTTTTTAACTTAAGCAAAAAGGGCATTTATTGGTTCACATAACTGAAAAGTCCAAGGGATATACTAGCTTCAGGCACGGTTGGATCCAGGGATATAATGTTGTCATCAGAAATCAGGTCTCTCTATTTTGGCTGTTTTCCTCTGCACTGGCTTCATTTTCTGCCTGGCTCTTTTAAACTTTCTAATGCCTGGACTTGTTAGCTGAGGCATGTGAGCTCCAGTAAACTCAGGCCTTAAAGTGCTTGGGCTTATCAGGGTTTGTTGAGGCCTACCAGGACCTGCAGTTTTTAGGAAAAAAGAAGGAGACAAGGCTGAACTCCTGCTGGTCTCAAATAAGAATGAGATTATCTGGGTTTCAGGCCAGCCTGAACTTTCCTTTAATCCTATGTTCTCTGTGTTTCTCAGCAGGTTCCCACAAACACCTAGTCCAATTCTCTTAATTTGGTTACTGTAAATAGTGTGGGTATGCACTTTTCTCTGTAGTAACCTGATTGTGGCTCCATTAGATATATACTCAGGAGTGATATGGCCAGATGATGTGGAAGTGCTACTTCAAAAATCATTGAAAAAAGAAAAAGAAAAAGAAAACTTTGAGGACCCACCATACTCATTTCCATAGTGGTTAGACTGATATACATTCTCAGGTGTGAAGCCTAATTCAGTCAATCAAGCTCTTTTTATGGTGCTTGTTTTCAGTTTACCCCTATTAGTAAATTAAATAAATAGAAATGAAAGGCTTTCATAAACCATTTTGATTACAAACATTTATATACTTCCCAGATATTTTGTTGGCATACATTTTCCTAGGGTAACTGCTACCATTCTTAAAACTGTGGTTCCATGGCTTATTTGGGGAGTTGCAGCGTGCATCAACTCCCTATTCATCCATGGAGCTGAGTGGACAGCTTCTTGGAATAGCCGTGAGTCAACGAGAGGAAGAACTCTTGGGAGACAGTTGCAGTGAACAGCTCTCATTTATTATGCAGAAAAAAGGTTGTTTATATAGAGGAAAAAGCAGAAGCAGGGGCAAAAGTGGCAAGGGAATTGGTAGGGGCAGGATAGTCTGTGGACATCTCATGAATGAATTGGCAGGGGCCAGTAGCCTTTGGGTGCCTAGTTTGCATAGATAAGTTGAGAGGGTTTTCTCAGCTCCAAGTGGCGGAAGTGTGTGACTTTAGGTGTGTACCAGATGGTGGTGGCTGCAGAGGAACTGTGACCTTTTTACCAGAGGTTGTTGCTGGCCTGCCAGGGGGCGGGGGGGTAGAGTTTCTAGGATAAAAGAAGGAGACTGATGGCCAAACTCCTACTGGTCTCAATAATGAGAGATTATCAGGGTTTCAGGCCGGCCTCAACTTACTTTAACCCTATATCCTCCGTGCCTCTTAGCAGGGTCCCACAAAAACTTCCTGTAGTGGGCAGGCCCTATGCTATCACTCATACACAACATAACCAGGAATGGTGGGTTTTATTATCCTTTATTTATAGGTAACTAGCCAGTCCCAAGAGGTACAGGGCCTTGCCAGGAGCTTCCTTTTCCTCTGCTAAGGTGTTCCCAATTTTCTCCCATGCATGAATCCCTTCACCTGAATTTGAACACCCCTTCAATATATGTGCCCATACCTAGGAATTGTTTATATCTGCTGACCTCATCCCCAGTTTTGTCTACAGAGATTATTGTTACTTGGTCTGTGCCTTTGTTGCTGCTCTTACCATGGCATTCTGAGCTCTCAGACCCCTCCACTCCTGCATCCACAGTGTTCACTAACATGGGCTTGGGTGTAATATAGGACACATAAGGATTCCAAACCTGGCCCTGATACTTAAGTCAATCTTCCAGTAAGCCTCTGCCTTCTCAACTGCAGAATGACTATACCCTTATCTATTCTGAAAGTGTTAAGACAAGATTAATGAGTTGGTAGATGCAGAACAACTGACTCTCAAGTAACTGCTATCTGTCATTGTATCTTTGTTTCTGTATCACCTGGTGCAGGGGAAGTCATGAGACAGGCACATAGCAATTATGCTTAGGGTTGGATTAAAGGGACATGTTGCAAACAGATTGGAAGACATCACCTGCCAACCAGAGTATGTGGCCAGTGACTTTCTCCTTATGTTCATTTACCTTTCCTCCAGTATGCTACTTGCTTACCAAGGGACTTGAGTTGAAGAATGGGCAACTTGAGATTCCAAGAATTCCAGACATCTGCTGGGGTAAAGGACTGTGGTTAAGGGAAACATGAATCATGAACAGTGCAATTAGGGGTCATCATGCTGTTATTGTTTTCAACCCAAACAAGTTACAATGTAAATATATCACTATCCTTAGCACCTTAACAGCCAGCATCAGGAGTAAATTTATTCATGGATCCTGAGCACCTCCAGGCACTCAGTACCTCACACCATACTATGTGAAACTGATGGAGGGAGCATGAGCATAAAAAAATTAAAGCCCACCTGCCTGGGTTTGATTCCCCAGTACTCATGTAAAGCCATCTGCACAAAAAATTTGGTGCATTGTTTTGGACTTTGTCTGCAGTGGCAAGAGGCCCTGGCATGCCCGTGCTCACGTGCTCTCTCTCTCTCTCTCTCTCTCTCTCTCTCTCTCTCTCTCTCTCTCTCTCTCTCTCTCTCTCATTGCTCTCACTCTTCCCTTCTCCCTCCCCTTCCCTTTTTCCTCTTCTCTCTCTCTCCTTCACACATACAAATTAAAAAATTAAAAAGTAAAGACTGTGAAACACTGAATCTGAAGATATCAGTATCTACACACTGAGAAATAGTAGTCTGTGCTTTCTCTGCGTTTGAGGCAATGCAGTCCTAGGTTTCTTTTGATGTTTCTAACGCAGCTTGGAGCAAACTGGGCTCCAAACAGTGTTCCAGATGTGAAGACCATACTGTTCGTTTATGCTAGTGCCCATCAAAATAAATGGTTGTGCAATTTTTTAGAAGCAAAGATGTCAGTTGCTGAAGTCATCAGGGGTTCCTTCTGAAATGTATATGCTAGGGAATGCATACATGATGTGTTTTCAAAGGCCTCTCTGTGTTTCTAATACATGCTTTTATTTTCTTTGACAGAATGGAAGAAGAACAGCAGTGGGGAAGTTCAAGATCATTTCAAAAGAAAACCACATTAGTGGAATTCAGGAGACAGAGATCTGTCAAGGATGTGGCACCTTATCAGGTTAAGAGGAAAGTAAAATACCCTTCCTCATGTGATAAAGATCTGAAGAGATTCAAATGTGAGTGCCACTTCTGCCAGAAATGCATGGGGAACACCTCTGGAGTCTCTGTGGGGAAGTCTCATCCTTCCTCCTACGATAAGCTGACACAAGACCTCAATAACTTAACACTCAACAACGGTACCACCCAGCCCCTCCTGTGCAAGAAAGAATACAGGAAACAGAAAGAAGCAAAAGGCAGCAGCAGTGGAATAACACAATGATGTTTCAAAGGATCCTCCAAGAATGGACAGAATAATACCAACCTTGTCACCCTCAGTTGAAGGAAGATCAGAACCTAAGGGGTCATGAACATCAATATCACCAACTCCTTCTGTCAAATCCTCTGGGAATATGGTAAGGAGAAGGAACAACATCCAACCCAACAATAATAAGACTATCAGATGGTAGTTCAAGGCAATTCTGCAAAAGTAACAATCTTTTCCCTAATAGTTTTTGCATCTCCTCTGGGGAAGTGCTGGAAAGAGCGGCTCCTTGGTAATCTTAACTAGGTAGCAAATTGTATATGACCATAATACTGTTCCCATGGAGTGAGCTATCATTCTCCCCCCCCCCCGTCAGGTTTCGGATCTTCTTCCCTTACCTTGTTGCCAATAAAGCATGGGGCATCTATGTAGTTTCTGTCTTACTGTTTTCAAATCCTTTCCTTCCAGTTTATTGATTAGAGTTCACAAGGAGAACTAGGTATGGCAGCTCATTTTTTTTGAATGGTTACTTTTCCCTTCTTGTTTAGATTATGAGTTCTTTTTAAAGAAAAATTCCCCAATGCATTCATTTTCACTTTTAATTCCAAAACTTTTATTTTAGAAGTCAAACGTTTCATATTCACCCATTTTGATTGACATGGCTTGATATATATGATGCTGTCAGGATGCAACAACTACTATGACCAATGAGTTACAAAATAAACAAATCAATGATTCTTAAGCACAACCAACAAATTGTAAATTTATCAACATTTTTTACATTCATTACATTGAAAAGGTTTATGCACATCATAATTTAAAGAATCAAAAACCACATGCTACTCAAACCTCACATTAAATACTTTTTAAATCTGAAGGAAACTTGTCTCTCTGTATCAGCTGCCCTTGATAATTTTTCATGAGCTGGAGAAAGAGGCAGGCAAATTACACAATGTAGTGCTTAACAATAAATGTCAGCCATAGCCTGTGTTGAGCAACTGCCAATTGAATTTCCTCAATTACTGTCACCTAGATTTGCCAGAAATCAACATGCACAGTAGAATGTCTCATTCAGAATATATACACTTCTCTGCACAGTTCAAAAGGGGGTCTCCTATGGGCTTTACGCCGCCACCAGTCCAGTAATGCCCATGAAGGTTTTTCTGAAACTGCTTCCTAAAGGTTTCACACTAGATACAGTGATTGTGCAAAGGAAGAATTCATGATGGCCAGGGTGGTGGGTAACGGAAAGGCCACGAAACTGAAGGATCGACAGTTGCCTCCTCCTGCTTCTTCATCGTGATGGTCGTTCATCCTGAGGTTGAGATTGTCTCACAGCAAATGCATAGTGAGTTTGGAGTCCTTATAGGAATCCTGGTTCAATGTGTTCAGCCCAGCTATGGCATCATGGAAGACTTGTTGGGCTAAGAAACAGGCTAGTCCTGAAGCATTTATTCAGTGTTTCATTAGTGGACACAGAAGTTGAGCTCCAGACAAAACTGGGTGGGGTGCATCAGCTGCATTTGCTTTCTTGTGATTTCAAAGCCTTCCTTGTATTCTGCCTCAGATGCTTCAACCACACTGTATTTCTTCCCTCTGGAAGCCACCTCTGCCATGTAGCAGTGGTAATCTCTTTTCATTTTCAGGTAAAACATATTAATTTCAAACTGCAAACGACTGCAGTTCATATATATATATATATATATATGTATATATATATAATGTATATATATATATATATATATATTCCATAATGACTTACATTATTTAGTGGGCAAACAATGAGTTGTTATCCCCAATTTCCCAATGCCCCAATCCCCATTCACAATCAGCTGGATATCCTCCTCCGTGGGCTATCTGGATCAGTCCTTGTGGCAGGGGACCATGGATAGCCTAGTACTCAGCCCAGTCCTCCTGGCCCAAGTGTGCTGTTACTGAAGGGTGCCATGCCTCTGGATAGTCTCCCCACCATGGCTCTCACAATCTTTCCACCCCCTCTTCCGCTCAGTTCCCTGAGTCGTGGGGGGTGAGTATTAAGGCTGCTTTAATGTTGTGAGCTTAGGGGTCTTTGTGTCGAAAACTGTTGGTTTCTGTCACCCTGGCTTATCCTGTGTTGATTGAATGGCTATGGCTGTGGATCCCTTGTTCATCCCGTCATTCTCTGCGGGGTTCCATATGTGTCCTCCACGATATGACTGTGGTGGCTCATCTCTTGCCAGGATCTCAGCTTTCTGCCTGCGGTCAGTTGGTAGGGTTATATGGGCCACAGCTCTCTTGCTTTATCCTGAAAAATACAAACACAATCTCCATCAGAGAGTGAGATCAGTACAGGTTAATAAATAGAAACAATTCTGGATTACTTAGATTCTATTTTTAGTAGCCTCCCTGTCAATTGCTCCCATATTGCATCTTTTCTTGTGAGCCCAAGAGTATGGGATCCGGTGCATATCACCCTGAATCCCCAGTTCCAGTCAAGGGCTCCCCCTCACTAAGTGGAATATTTGGCCGAACTTAATAGCTGTTGATTGTCTCCCCCAGGCCCAGGCTCCTCCATTGCACAAGTGCTCCTTTCTTGGTTTGCTGTTCTCTCCCATAGGAGAAGAATATATCACCAGCTGAGGAAACCACGCCAAATCAACAATGATGCCACCAAAGAGAGTGAGCAGAGGCAGGCCCAGGAAGACAAGACACTAAACCCTGTTCATACTGGCACAGATCTTGAGGAGATCTTAATGTCAGTCATGCAAGAAAAGATGGACCAACATATTCAAAGAGTTCAAAGTCAGCTCATTAGCTTTGCCACCAGGCTTAATATAATGGAGGATAACCAAATAGACGTCAGAAGAGACATATCAGAACTAAAGACAAACCTACAAACTCAAGGTATCAAAAACCAGCTTTCCAAATTAACTGAAGATACCTGCAAATATAAGAATGACTGTCAGGAAGAAGTAATTAAATCAAACCTTGAAATGAAAACACATCTCAACAGGATGATAGAAGTCACCCAAAAAGAAGTTGCAGAAAACAAAAACCATATTGAAATAATAAGAACATCCCTAGAATCTCTTACTAACAGGATTAACCACTGGGAAAACAGAACCTCAGACATGGAAGACAAAACAGAGGAGAATTCAAGAGAAATCAGAAACTTGACAAAATTCAAAAGAGCAAGTAAACAAGACTCAATGGAAATGTGGGATATCATAAAAAGACCTAATCTCAGGATCATGGGGATCCCAGAAGGAGAAGAAAACCAAGCTAGGGGCATAGAAAATATTTTCAACAGAATTGTTCAAGAAAACTTTCCATACTTGGCAAGAGATAGTTCTGTACATCTAAAAGAGATATGGAGGACCCCAAAAAAAATTGAACCAAAGGAGAAACACCCCAAGACATATCTTAGTTACAATGCCAAACATTGAGGATAAAGAGAGAGTCCTTAGAGCAACGAGAGAAAGGAAAATCACTTATAAAGGAAAACCCATCAGAATCACGTCAGACTTCTCCAGAGAAACTTTAAAAGCAAGGAGAGCTTGGAACAAAGCGGTCCTAGGACTAAAGAATTACAGATTCCAACCTAGAATACTGTACCCAGCAAAGTTATCCATCATAATAGATGGAGAAATGAAAGTATTCCATGAAATTAACCAGCTCTATAATTACTTGAACACAAAGCCAAACCTTCAGAAGATACTTCACAAGATATCCCATGTATATGAGACAAATATCCAACCTCAGGAAAGGAACAGAGAACAAGCAAGGTAACACCAAAGAGATAACAGCAGCTCAGATACCAACCTCCATATTTGCTCCAACATGGCAGGATTTAAAGCAAACCTCACAGTTATAACTTTGAATGTAAATGGACTCAACTCTAGTCCTATAAAAAGACACAGGATCACAGGTTGGATCAGGAAAATGGACCCTTCCATCTGTTGCCTTCAAGAGACACCCCTTATCGCTAAAGACAGCAACCTACTGAGAGTAAAAGGGTGGAAAACAATTTTCCATTCATGTGGGAGTAATAAAAAAGCGGGTGTAGATACTCTAATTTCTTACAAAATAGACTTTAAACCAACAGCAATAAAAAAGGACGATGATGGTCATGTCCTACTTGTCAAGGGAACGATACAGCAAGAAGACATCACTATACTAAATATGTATGTACCAAATGCAAGGGCCCCTCATTTCATTAGGCATAAATTACTCAAAAGCAAAGCAGATATAGATGCCAACACCATCATAGTAGGAAACTTTGACACTCCACTGTCATCACTAGACAGATGGTCCAAACAAAAGACAAGCAGGGAAATAAAGTTGCTAAATAGCACCATAGACAAACTAGGGATAACAGACATTTTCATCACATTCCATCCCAAGGACACAGATTACACATTCTTCTCAGCACCACATGGAACCTTTTCCAAAATTGACCATGTACTGGGCCAGAAATCATCCCTTAACAAATTCAGAAAGATCAATGTAATCCCCTGCATCATATCAGACCACAACACATTAAAGATAGAAATTAACAATGGGAGAGGATCCAAAAATTTCAACAGATTTTGGTGACTGAACAATTCGCTTCTGAACAATGAATGGGTCAAACAAGAAATCAGACAGGAAATCCGGAACGTCCTAGAAACAAATGATAATGAGGACACAACCTTTCAGAACTTGTGGGACACAATGAAGAGTGTTCTAAGGGGGAAATTCATTGCACTAAATGCCTTCATAACAAAGACAGAGAGGTCTCAAATCAACCAACTATCCTCATACCTAAGGTCATTAGAACAGATGGAAAAATCCAACCCTAGGAGTTCGAGACGCAAGGAAATAATTAAGATCAGAGCTGAGATTAATGACTTGGAAACAAAGAAAACAATTTAAAAAATAGAGAAATCAAAGACTTGGTTCTTTGAAAAAGTCAATAAGATTGACAAACCACTCAGTCAAACGAAAAACAGAGAAGGCCCATGTCATGGTTTGATCCAGGTGTCCCCCACAAACAATTGAATGTGTTCTGATAGATCGATCCTCAGCTGATGGCAGTTTGGGTTTTACAACCTCGATGGAGCTGTGTTGTCAGGGGCGGGCTTATGGGGTTATAAGCCAGCTTTCCCTTGCCAGTGTTTGGCACACCTTCCTGCCGCTGTTTGCAGGGCTGTGGCAGAGGTGATGTCCAGCCCTCTGCTCATGCCATCGTTTTCCCTGCCAGAATGGAGTCTCCCCTCAAGTCCGTAAGCCAAATAAACCCAATCCTCCACAAGCCACTTTTGCTTGGGTTCTTTCTGGGCAGCAACTAGAAAGCTGACCCCAACAGTTTTGGTACCAGGACGTGGGGTCATCTGTTGCTGCTGGAACCCTGGTCTTGTGGCTTTGGTTTTCTGGAAGTGATCTACAGGAGGAATGTGGAAGGATTTGAACTCCCGGCCTAAGAGGTGCCTCGCAGTGTTGTGAGTACAGCATGATGGTCAGAGTTAAAAGACCTGAATGTATTGAGAACTATG
>PVHP010030198.1:0-21846 GCA_004024765.1 Zapus hudsonius
TTTTTAAATGGCCAAAGTACTGAGAAGAAGTGACAGTGGAGTGTTCAGCACTGAGACATATTGAGCACACCTTTCAAGGCTCAGGGACCATGGCAGGAGAGGTGGCAGAAAGAATATAAGAGCCACAGGAAGGGGAAGAGTGCTTACAATACAGACACAAAGTGGCCTTGATATTCACGACCTCACAGTGGCTGTTACTACTATGATGCATAATAAGAGGGAAAAAGTGATGGCATCAAAATAGAACAAAGACTAGTTGGAAAGAAGGGACTGAGTGGAAGGGAATTTGGGAAAGGGGAAGTGCTGGGAGGGGATTATGATCATGGTATGTTGTCTACATTTATGGAAGTTGTCAATAAAAAGTTAAGAAGAAAAAAATTATCTTGTTTTGCCACTTCATTCTCTGTTTGAGATTTTCTAATCTCTTTTGTAACCCTAAGAAGCTCCTTCATCCAGACTCTCCTTGCTTCTTCTACCTCATCCTTCATTCTTCTTTCTCTGAAGAAGATCCTCAAGAATCCCATCTCTGTGGGGATGTCCCCACTAACCATAGGTCCTCAGAAAGGCTACACCTTCCAAATGCTCACCAACCTAGCAATAGTTGTCTCAATTGACCAATAATAATCTCACTCTCCACTGGAGACTCTGTTTATATCTTTCAGAAGTCAACAAGAACTGGGGATAAGGGAACTCCACCAAGGGGACCTGATGTGACAGGGGACACCCAAGCAGGAGACAATCCATGTAGAGCCCAAACACAACCTCTAAGGAATTGGGATGACGAGCAAAACATCTATTCCCACAGCAAGGCAGATAACCTACGGAAGGACAAGGGAGAGAGGCACCAAGGGTGCCCAATATTGTCCAAAACACAAATTTGGAGACCTTTACAAACCTATTAAGTAGGGAAAATTTGAATTCACCCACTATGACTCAGGGAAATTTGCGGAAGAGGGGGCGAAAAGAATCTAAGAGTCATGGGGGGAGAATAACTAATGCATAAAAGAGAATGCCATCATGGATTCAATGGCTTTCTCTAATAACCTATGATACTGAGCATATTATTGTGTTGATATATATAATTGTAAACCAATAAAAACATTTAAAAATAAAAATAAAAAAACAGTAATCAAAGAGGTCGAAAGGAGCCAGGGGAACTGATCAGTGGTTAAAAGCACCTGTTTCCAGAGCCTAATGGTTCAAGTTCAATTCCCCACTATCTACATAAGGTTAATTGCACAAGGTGACACATTTGAAATTTGTGTGCAAAGGCATGTCATGTGCAGAGGCAAGAGGCCCTGGTATACACATGTACTCTCTCTCTTTCTCTCTCTTTCTCTCTCTCTCCAAATAAATAAAATAATTTTAAACAGCTTGAAAAAAAAAGAAGATTCTCATCAAGTGACACATACTGATGTGTATGTAACTCCCTAAGGAATATGAAATTTATTCATCGTTCGTTGGATTCTCTTAAGAACGACACCTCCTATACTGTTCCCCTGCTCACCTTGCCATCTTCATTGGGAGAATTGGAGGGAGGAGCCTTGGGAAATTCACCGTTACTAATGTTTTACTCTTATGATACAGGGCTCAGATATGATCCCCTTATTCAGTGTCTGTGTCCAGTACAGTTGTATTTTATAGCATCCACTCTGGCATAGGAATATGTCATATCATTTGCTAGATATTTTAGTATCACCTGTGTATACAGATACTGGAATACATGCATGCATATATAAGTATATATACATATTTATATTATTCATTTATGGCAGGCAGAAAAGACATGCAAGAAAATAGAGAAAGAATCAGAGGAAAACTGTACCGGAGCCAGTGGGGGAAGCTGTGACTGTCACAGAATACATAATACACAGTTTATATATACAGTTGCAACACTTCCACACCAAGGAACTTCCTTTAGTCTACTACCAGAAATAACTTTCTCTTTCAGTCTAAACATAGGATGCAGTTAGCAAAAGGAAGAAAAAAAATTGAAGAAATTTGTTCTCTCCATCTCCAGAGAAATGTGTGCTTTTCAGGAGCTTTCTCCTGGAGAAAATACCTCGTTAATATATCTTTCTGCAATCAGGGGCTGAGACCCACATAATTAAATGTATGAGAAAAATAATGCTCACAACCCTCAGAGCAGTACCAGCTATGTGAATTCATTGGGGTCTCACATAATAAAAATCCTGAAGGAGAAAATATTTCTTATTCATCTGTACATATAACAATCATTAAAGATTAGTAAATGTTTTATTAAAGTCTTGAAACCTTTAATTAGGCATAATATATTTGCTATCTGGTGTTTGGGACCCTAGAGTTAGTTACATGACTTTTCTTAAAGGAGCCACTTGCCCATGAGCTGCAGGCCTCATGGTTTGGATGAATTGTTCTGCTCTTAAATCCACTGTGAGATAGAGCTAGACTAAGTTAATCATTCAGAGCCAATCATTTCACTCGAGTAACTGATCAACAATGGACAGATGACCCAATTCAAGCCACTGAGACTTCAATGTGGGTCTTTCATTCACCTTTTGGGATCAAGGCCCTCTTTTCTCCCATAGACTTGACATCTTAGGAGTATGAAGTCTTAAGAAGATCCCTTCTTCTTACCTGTGGAGAAATCCTGAGAATGAGGCTATCTATCATGTGGAAGAGAGAAAAGGAAAGGTGAAACCTGCTCTGTCCAGCAACAGGTAAGTCAGACTGCTACAAAAACCAGTAAATTCTTTTGTATTAAATCTAAAGTTTTCTTCCTTTTTCGCAGAAAGAAACTTAATGATATGCTGACTACAACATATAGATGTCAATTTGTTTGTATGATTTCCTTTAAGAATATAAAGAAAAAAGACCCAACCAGAAGCACTACTAAGAAAGCAGTCAGTGAGGGGACACGTTACCCAGTCATGGCCACTCTGGACCACTAAGTCTTGACTTTAATTAAGGTGAATCCTTATCATAGAAACACTTTTAGTGAAAAGAACTTACTTGATTCTTATTTCAGAACTTCATAAAGAAACTTGTTGAAGACTAGAGAACTGGTTCAGTCAGTAAAGTGCTTGCCTTACAAACATGAGAGCCTGAGTTCAGATTCCCCAGAACCACATAAAAATTAAGGCAGTGATACATTTCTCTAACTCCAATGATGAGATGGGAGACAGAGACAAGTGGATGCCTAAAAGCTCACAGGTCAGCAGCTAGCCTGGCCTACTTGTTGAAGTTTCAGGCCAATAAGAGAACCTATCTTGAACAAAAAGTGGGAGGTCCTGACGACTGACACCCAAGGTCATATATACACACTCGTACATACATCAAAAAACAAAAGAAAGAAAGAAAAAGAAAAGAGAGAGACTTGTTAAGAATGATAATCCAGCTTTTGGAATAAGAAGTATAATCATTTTACCATAAAGTAAAACTCATGTGAATAACTCCATGACAGCTAAAAATGTGCTTTGAAAGCTAAATTTTAAATTTCATACTCAGTGGTAACTAAATATTTATTTTTTAAAACAAATATTAACTTGGCTGCTTAGTGGTTAAAGGTGCTTGCTTACAAGCCTGCCTACCCAAGTTCAATCCTCCCTAGAACCCAAATAAAGCTGAATGCAAAGCAGTGCGTGCCAGAAGCTCATAGGCCAGCCAGCCTGGTTCATGCAGTGCCTAAACAAGAGAGACTCTAACTCAGAGAAGATGGAAGGAGAGAATAGAGATCTTGCAGTTGTCCTTTGACCAGACATATACATGTCAAAATAAAAATAAAAGATGAACTCAATTAGGCCATCAAAAGAGCTGTTATTTTTTTGAGCCATTCTTTAACTAGATCTGCTCTGCTCAAAATTAACGTGACCAGATCTACTCTGTATCCACACCATTCTTCAAGACTGGTATAACTATCCTTCTGAGCACTTGGTAACCATATGTAGATGCCAAAGCCAATTGGGGACACCAGAACTAAAAAGGGCAAACAATATTTTAGACCCTGATCTCTCAAGTCCCACAGGCCCAGGAGATGATGGGACACTCCTAAAGTGTACTACAACTCTGGTAAGTCACCTATTCTCTTGATCAGAGAGATTATGGAGGCCCAGAGGTTGGAATCCAAACAATGCACAGTTTGCAGAGGGAGTCAACACAGAAGAGAAGCTCTTCAGTGCTTCTGGGAGAAGTTATATGGGCAGCACAGCCCTGACTCATCCCAGCAGATGACACAAACACTGAGCCCTAGAGCTCTTCATAGGTCCCTAAAAGCCTCTCCTAAAGAGCCACAACTGACCTTCAAAAATGCATATTTAATTACATTTTGGCTACCTACTTGGTCTTAGGCCCTCAGAAATAAAAGTGTAGCCAAGAAGTAAAATACATACTCAGCGTGACATCTGTATTCTATTATCAAGGTTATATTTTATTGTCAATTCTGATAATGTCTCATCTGCTTTATAAGATCTATAAGAATAGATACAGACCACGCTTAGAAATGGATCTCTGGATCGTCACGGTAAAAGAGAATCATGCCTAGTAGTAGTAACGCTGTTAATTTTTGGATCTCGTGTGCTTATCTGTTTTAACTTTGTCTCCTCTTGCTCACTCACCATCAGCTCACACTCAGATAGTCCTGCTGGCCAAGACCTGAAAGTCTACAAGCATGGGAACACTCAGTGCCCACTTCCCTGTGACTCCTTTTGTTTTATTCTTTCTCCACACTCTCTTCCAAGGCCATCTTCCTGCACTCCACTCACTCCACTTTCAGGGTCTCTTAGATAGGCCCACTTGAGAAGTTTCCCAATTTCCACACCCAATGACCCCACTCAGCATGAAGAAGTCGATCAGATCGGTCATTGCCCCGATTCCCAGACAGTACTTAGAGTTGCTTCTTCAGAGCGGGAACTGAATGAATTTAGAGTGACTGGGCCCCAGAAAGTAAAATCAGGCGATATCCTTCCGTCCCCCTCGCAGTCTCCAAAGGCTAGAGGTCAGAGAAGGATATGACTTCCCCTTACCTCTTGCCAAAAGGAGTTCCCTAGATTTGTTTTTCCATGAACAACCTGAGGCCCTCCCTTGGAAGGAGTTCCCCTTTTCTAGAATTAAGATTCTTGGAAGAATGAAGGCTGAGCCTGCCATTGTGCTGGTTAGCTCAGTCTTCATATCATTGGGTCAGTTCTGATTAGCTCAGCCCCTATTCCAAACCTATAAACGACCCTGATTTGGGTCATTAAGTGAGCTTTATCCCCTTCTGCCTTCTCATGAGCAGGAGCTCTCTGTTCTTTCTCTTCTTCTTTTAATCTAAGCCTTTCTAAACCTTACCCTCTGGTTTGTAGATTTCAGTTCTTTGAATTCATAAAACAAGAATCCAGGGATACTCTAAAATTCTCATATCATATTGGTGCATTGGCATATATTGATGCACTGGCAGAGAAAATCCAATTCCTGTATCATATGGATATGTTGGAGTACACTTATTGAAACCCTATAGGAGATCAGCAATTTCCTTGGCTAGGCTCTCTGCTTTCTTTATCTCTTACATTGATATAAACCTTATTCTTTTAAAACCTTTAAAAAAAAAGAGTTGTTATTTTTGTGTCCAGATTTCTTTCCCTCACGTTGTGTAGGCCAATCCTCTGTCTCTTTCCTATTCAGTGAGGGGCAGGTCATCACTTCTAAGCACCAGATCCCTTATCATATTCATTACATTTGTTTGCAGTCTTTATCTCCTGTGTCTCCATATTAACTTTAAAATATCAAGGCCATATTCCTAACACTCCCAAGGAGGTCTCATCAGGCTTTCCTAGTGCTCTAGACAATTTTTAGCTCTGTGGTTCTTCCCAATTTAAGAACAAAATGAATTTCACAAACAGAATTGAAATGTCAAATTTTACTACCATCTGGATTTAAAGACTGCAAAGAAAACTAGGTTTGGGTTGTTTTATTTTTGTAGCCAAAGTAAATGTATCACAGTACATTTGTTTTCCGACCATTTACCTCCCTGTATCTATGCATTTCACTCCAGGGGAATAAGGTATTCAAGTGAAAAAGAGGAAACCATCCAGAAAACTCAGGAAGACCCTGTAGCATTCAGTAGTTCCATTTGATACAATGGAAGAAAAGTCCTCAGCTCGTCTTCACCATCATCATCATCACGAGGATAAAGCAGATCTGCTCACTGCACTGAATTTAGGACCACGAATGTGGGTTAACAGCTCTGCTCCTCTGAAGGCGTACCATTTGATATTTGAATAGGCATAAGGAATATACTAGCCACTTACCAAAGCCTTTATGGCCCATCCATTTAAATCACAAGGCAACTTCAAGGGTAGGAGAAAGAGCAGCAGCAGCTGACCATTAGGTGGGTAGATCTGACATAGAGGAGAGGTGACTGTGGGGCCCAGTGCACATTACTCTTGTCATTCTTGTCATACACAGCAGAGACATCACCCCAAGCAAGATCCCTGGGGCTGGAACACATTCCAAAGGCAGCTGAGTAAGGGCATCACTCAGTCACTGAAGGAAGACAAAGACAAAGACTATCCATCACATGAAAGACATGGATCCTAACACCTTGAGCCATGATGACTGTCTTAGGAGTCTCAGCAATGGAGGAAAATATAGGGAGAGAATAAGGATGCATCCATACATCAAGAAGAAAGAGCCAACTGTCTGCCAGGAGTCATTACAGGGGAAGCAGTGACTCCATAGGATCACTGTGGCTAGCCTGAAAACCAGCTCCAGGGAAATGGCGACAGATACTGTGGTCACTCAAACATCATGAAAACAAAGATCCAGTCTATAGAGAAAGCAACGCTAAGCCAGATCTCTATGCTGCCCACCAAGGCTCAGGGAGCGTCGCAAAAGAGGAGGCAGAAAAATTGTAAGAGCCTCAGGGTGGGTGGAACTAGCCTGAGACACCATGTTTTCCCCATCCCTGTAGAGGCTGACTGAGGCCTCTGGGTCCCCACAATGAATACCAACAACCTCACCGAAGACCCTCAGCAGAATTGGTGGGCGGAGGGGGTTATGGGTGCAACCTTTTTATTTAAAAAAAAATCAATAAATTAAATTTTTTTCAAAAGTTGGGACCTGTGCCACAAAATGCTACTTTGGCTTTTGGCCAATATTGTCTGGGTGGAAACCTAGTTGCATCCAGCTTCATTTTTCCTCTGATGCTCCTTCCTTCTCCCCTCAAAGTGATATGACTGTGTCCACATACTGTGTGAGGTGCTGGGTAAGGCAGGCAGTGCTGCTGAGCCCACTGAGCTGAGTAGCAGGGAATGTGATTGTTTTCTTTTTTTAATTTTGCATCATTATTGTGATATTTATATATAAAATAGAAAATATGCCATTTCCATCATTATCGGTGTAAAGTTCCTTGAGAGGCATCAACTTGATTCATACTATTGTATAACTGTCACCACTGCTTGTCTCCAGAACTTTTCACATCTTACCAAACTGAAATTCTATACCTCTTAAGTAGTAATTATTTTTCCCTTGTTCTATAGACCCCGAAGAGTTCCATTTTGATTTTTTTAATATCTTTATTATGAATGTTTATACATTGTATGAGCAAATTGATGACTCTAGTACCTTATAAAGAGGCATCATACATTTGTCTTTTTGTCTCTTGCTTCATGTAGCATACACAATACCAACCAAGGCTTGTTTTGTAGCATATGTCAAATTTTCACCCCTGAAGGAGCAGGGAAAATGGCTCAACAGTTAAAGGCATTTGTTTGCAAAGCCTGCCACCAGAGTTCAATTTCCTAACCCATGTCAAGCCAGATGCACAAAGTGGCACATGTCTCTAGAGTTTGTTTGCAGCAGCAAAAAACCCTGGCATGCCCATATGTCCCCCTCTCTCTCATAAATCAAAATATTTTTAAAAGCATTTTTAAAAATCTCAAAAAAGTTTCACTCCTTAAGGGGCAGAGAGAGGTTCAGCAGTTAAAGGTGCTTTCTTGCAAAGCCTCCTAGCTGGGATTCAATTCCCCAGCACCCATGTAAAGCCATTGCTTGCAGAAGTAGTAAGAGACCCTGTCTAAAAGATGAAGCACAAATACATCACAGTTGTCCTCTGACATCTACACATGTCCAAGGGCACACATACCACCCCCCACAAATAAATAAGAATTTAAGATTTACCCATACATATGTAGTTTATATATTTTTATTATTTATTTGCAAGCAAATAAGGAAGAAGGGAGAGAGAGAATGGGCACACCAGGGCAAGAATGCCACTGCAAACAAACTCCAGAAACATGTGTCACTTACTGTATCTGGTTTTATGTGGGTACAAGGGAATTGAACTCAGGCCATCAGGCTTTGCAAGCAAGTCCCTTTAACCATTGAGCAATCTCTCCAGCCAAGTTTCACCCCTTTCTAAGGCTAAATAAGTCCATATATAGGCATGTATCTACATAACACCATATTTTGTTTCTACATTCATCTACTGATGGTCATTTGGATTGTGATTGTGCCCTTTGATTCTTGTGACTACAGAGCTGATACAGAGCACATGATTATCTGTTTAGTCCACGCTTTTAGTTCTTTTGAATATAACCAAAACTAGAATTGCTGGATCAGACAGTAAGTCTATTTTTAATTTTTTGAGGGAACACCACACTGTTTTTCACAGTGGCTGGACAATTTTATATTCTTACCAGCAAAGCATAAGTGTTCTAATTCTTCTGCATCCTTGCCAACACAGGTCATTATCTGATTTTCCCCCCTTGGTGTTTTAAAAATATATCCAATCTCCTAATAGACAGGAAGAGGTATCTTATTGTGGTTTTGCTTTGAAATTCCCCAGTGATTAGTAATACTTACTGACTATATCTTTTCTTGTGTTTATTGCTATTTATATATCTTCTCTAGAGGAATGTCTATCCAAGCTCTGTGCCTATTTTTAACTTGGTTTCTTCTTGTCGTAGAACTTTAGGAATTCTTAACAATGTATGATTAGTGTAGTGGTTAGCTTTCACAGTCAGCTTGACTGTATTTGAAATTACCTGGGAAGCTGACCTTTGGGTGTGTCTATGAATATATATCCTGAAAGGTATAACTGATCAGAAAAGACCCACCCTGAATGGGGGCATCACAGTCTCAGGGACTGAGGTCATAAACTGAATAAAAAGGAGACAGCCAAGAGAGTAGCACATTCCTTTCTCTCGTCTGGCTTCCTGACTACGGACACACCTTTCTGGATATGATGAACTGAGTCTCTTCTTAAACCATTAGCCAAAATAAACTCTTCCTTCCTTGAGTTTCTTTTGTCAAATGTTTTTTTACAGCAATGTAATAAAAGTAGCTAATACAATTTACAAATATTTATGCCATTTCAGAGTTTTTTGTTTGGTTTGGTTTTGGTTTTGGCTTTTTGAGGAAGGGTCTCACTATTGTCCAGGCTGACCTTGAATTCACTATGTAATCTCAGGGTGGGTGCAAACTCAGAGCAATCCTCCTACCTCTGCCTCCCAAGTGCTAGAATTAAAGACGTGCGCAACCACGTCCAGCTTCAAAGGTTGTTTTTAAAGACATTTACAATAGCCTTTGAAGAAAACACAGATTTCAACAAAAAAATTAAAGTTCAAGGCATACCATAAAAGAAAGCAATAGAGATAAATATAGGTAACCTCAAGCTATTGGGAGCGTGAAAGTTCCCTCTCCTACTCATAGGTTCAACATTCTCTGCACTGTGCTCTGGGGATGCAGCAGTGAACAAAATACACAGGTTCCCTAGGCCCAGTGAGGAATTGAAAGAATCAGGATAAAGAGGAACTTATCAGCAGGAGCTGAGCAGTGGAGGATTGGAATGAAGAGTGACAGAGAATAGAAGAGACTCTCTAGGAACCAGAAATAGGCTGTTTTAAGACATTGATGAGAATGCCTGCCAAGATGCCACCAAGACTTGGGCAGAAAAAAAAAATAACAGCAAAAAGCAAGCAGTGATGGCCCTGCCTGGGAGCCAGATTGATTTCCTGACAAGAACAGTAGTCGAGGTCGCTTGTCTTTCTGAGATAATGGAGCATAGATTCTGGCTTCAGCTTTGCGATTCAGGGTATTTCAAGTAGCAATATGTACTGAGGATGGAGTTTTTTCTAGAATAACTTTCCAGTGAGGTTAGCCATTGTTCTCAGTGCATTAACAATGGCAATGAACCATTAGGCCTGTTTTCCAGTAATTCTGGGAATTCCCTGAACTACCTATCTTTTACTACATTGATTTCTACTTAATTTAGCTGAACTATCGGGAATGGTTTCTGGCTCTGAACCAGGGTTGTTGAGCAGTCTACCGCTTTCGTCTTGACTCCTTCACGTGTTGGCTTCATTCTCCTGTCATGAACATAGAATCTATGTGACAGGGACAGAAGCCATCAGCAGTCGGTAGTGAAATTTTCTAGTTCCTTGAACCAAAAGTAAACCCCCTTCTACTTTACCACCAAATAAAAAAGACTAGGAAAGAATAAGAGCACTTATTATGAGCAAGCATTCAATAAGTTCTTGTATCAATTCACTTGATCCTTATAACAGCTCTAGGAAGCGGGTACCATGATGTTTTCTCCCTTGCAATATTAGTACTTTATTTTTTGTAAGTTTTAAAATCACCATGCATTTTCTATATAAGATAATGGACTTTATTATAACATTTTCATGCATGTATACAATGTGCTTGGGTCATATTCATCCTTCCATTACTCTCTCTCTCTCTTGTCTCCTCTCCTCACTTGGCAAAGAAGAAACTGATATTATAAATTTCCCAAGGTCACACAGCTCAGAAGTGACAGCACAAATTTAAACTTGTGTAATCGCATGCCAAAGCCTGTGTCCAAAAGGCTAGGGCATCCCAAGATCAAGAAATAAAGAAGAAGGAGCAAAAGACTAAAAAGAACAACCAATGACTAGGAAGACCATGAGAGAAAATCAGGAGGAAAACAGAGTGGCCAGGAAGAGAAAAGTTCTGAGAAAGAAGAGAATATTTATCTACTGCAGCGGAAATCAGCAAGTCCTTCAAAATGCCTCATATACAATTATCTCCCAGGGCAACTTGCCGATTTAGCTCAGAGAAATTTCAAAATGGAAACCTACATGATGAAAATTTAAAGTTAATGCGTTCTAACCCTATTACTAACTTTTCATTTGAGAAACAGGCACTAAACATCACTAACCATGGAAAAACGAGGAGAGAGATCCACTACTCAGGTGCTTGTGGGAGGTTGAATAAGATTAGAACAGAAAATTGACTATTTAAGCAGATGCTACTGAAAAGCTACATCAGACCTATTTTAACAGAGTGGCAGACACAAAAAAATGCTCTGGAAATGACCTATGAAAGAAAAAGAAATAGTATGTGGAAAACTAGAGATGAGAAGTATAAACAGTTTGAGGATTGTGTGCATAGAACATAGAGAGATGGGCAACACGATTGATAACAGTCGTACTTGTTTGTAGATTGTTCTGAAAAATTCAGTGATGAAAGAAATTAAGAGAAAGAGAACTTCAGTATTGACTTCCTTGAGTAACTGATGTGAGTGAGATTAAAGACACCAAGAGAGGGGTTGGCACAAACGCTATGTCCAGTGTAAGAAAAGGAAAAGAAAATTACATGGAAGACACGCCTACAGGTAAGCAGATATTTTACCTAAAGGGTGATGAGTAAATTGTATTAAGTTGGTTAAGGTTAGTGGCTGAGAGGAAGTAAGTTACAAGGAGGGCTGAAAAGAGAGGCTGGCATAGAAGGTTGGGGTATGACTGCCCCAGGGAAGTATGATGATGTCATTCAGTAGCACCTGATAGGGTTTGGCATCTAGGGTGGAAAGCCCAGACAGAACTGGAGGGGGAGAGATTTACAGTAAAGAAACTATATGGCCATGTTGGGTGGATCATTTGTAAGGATAACAAAATCAACAATACTGATTGGAGGAATAAAGGAGGAAATAAACACTGTGTTAGTTACTTTTCTCATTGCTGTGACAAAATGCCTGGCAAAGGCAATAAAAAGGAGGAAGGGTTTATTTTTCGCTCACAGTTTGAGGTTCCATCGTGGCAGCTAAGACATAGTAAAAGGAGCACAAAGTGGCTGGTCACATTGTGTCTATAGTCACAAAGCAGAGAGAGACGAGAGCTGGTACCTCATGCACTTTCTCCTTTTTATTCAGTTTAGGACCCCAGTCTGTGGATCTTCCCACATCAGTTAACCAACCTCTCTAGAAACAACTTCTCAGATGAGTTTCTCTTAACTCCCAGATATTTAAATCAATATGAACCAATCTACACAATAAACCAGATGGCAGGTAAAGACTCAAGGCATGAGTTCAAAAGACTCATGTTTTGGTGTTCAGAGACAGATGGAGGAAGCACAAAGACACCAGTGTCACCTATGGTATCCAAGGAAGCTGAAGAATTGAAGGAAAAAATATCCCCATTGAGAGGAAACTGCTCAAGGAAGGAACTTTCCTCAGGGAACAGCTCAGAGGAAAAAAAGGGACATAAATGTTCCGAGACGAGAAAGTGAGTTTGGTGACATTACTCCTGAGTGCAGTGGAGGAGTTTAGATCAGAGCTCCGGAGACACCGTCAGGCTGAGGAAGGTGTGATACTGAGCTGGGGAGGTTGGACTTTGAGTGCTGACTGAGTTACTAGAACATGAGGTATGTTGGGAGAAGTCCTGTGAGAGTAGAGCCAGTGTCATCTGGAATATTTCATAAGGAGGTGGGGCCATTATTACTACACTTCACCAGGATGGTCTGAGCCTGGGGAATGGAGTAGGGCCTCCTAGGGGAGCCGCTTAGCTGTGGGCTGCAGTAAGCAGTGCTGGTGTGGGCACGTTATCTCTTCAGGAGCTTGAGTGGCTGGTGAGAACTTTGGACCCTGGGCCCTCCTTCCATATGATGTCACAGGGAATGCTCCTGGCTCTGCCAGGTAGGAGCCACAGACAAGAAGCTCTAAGGTCTGTCTTGGGGCTCAAAGACTTGTGGTAACTGGAAAATAAGAGATGATGTGATGGCACACACCTGTAATCCCAGCACTTAGGCAGTTAAGGCAGGAGGATCACAAGTTTGAAGCCAGCCTGAGATTCAAAATTTGACCCTAACTTTAAAACAAACAAGCATACACCTGGAAAATGGAACCATGCCAGGACTGGCCCCATTAGTACAATTGTCGCTCCTGTAGAAGAATAAGGGTTTTGTTTTCTTGTCGTAGAATCCTAGCCTATGTAAGTATCCTTTGCTCCATCTGTCCCTGTGCCCTGAAACAGGCCGCTTTGACTCTCAGAAAAGCCTTTTTTCATCGTCATTATTCCAGTAAATGGCTCAAGCTAGGTAGATAGGATTGAACTGCCTTGATGAAATTTGATGAAATTTCAACTACTACTTCTTTATCAGCCATCAAAACAAAGACAACAAAAAGTGAGTAAAGACATATGGCATGCATCTTAGAGAAGATAGATGATAGATAGATTGATAGAAGACAGAAGATAGATAGATGATAGATAGATTGATAGATAGATAATAGATGATAGATAAATTGATAGATTGATTGATAATAGGTAGATAGATAATTGATTGATTGATAGAAGATAGAAGACAGATAGATGATTGATGATAGATAGATAGATAGATAGATAGATAGATAGATAGATAGATAGATAGATAGACACTGAAAGGGAAGGGAAGGGAAGAGAGAGAAGGGAAAAGAGGAGAGGTAAGTAAGACAGGCAATTCTTTGATGGCTGATAAAAACTCTAGATATTCTGCATGATAATTCACTTCTATAATTTTATATAAGTCTTGTATCCTAACTAGCAAAATGAAAGCCAATGTTTTAATTCCCCAACTTCTATAGCCCAAAGACGAGTCTATCTCCCAGAAAGCTATGACAAAGTAGGAAAGACACCATGAAAGAGGAAAAAGGTGCTACAAGAGCTGTCTCAGTTTCTGAATCAGATCTTCTCCTTAAAGAATGCTAGAATATTTGACTACAGAGATTGCTCAGCGATTAAAGGTGCTTGCTTACAAAGCCTGATGGTCCCAGTTCAATTCCCCAGTGCCATATGCACAAAGTTATGCATGCATCTGGAGTTTATGTGCAACAGAAGGAGGCCCATACTCCCTATCTACTTCTTTCTCTCTGTCTCTGTGTCTAATTAATTAATTAATAATTATTTTTAATGCTAGGATAGCCTCTAGTCCCAGCCCTGGGGAGACAGAAGTAGGAGGATTGCCATGAGTTTGATGCCAGCCTGGGACTACAGAGTAAGTACTATGTCATCCTGGGCTAGAGACCTTGCCTAAAAAAAATTAAAAAATAGCCGGGTGTGGTGGCGCACGCCTTTAATCCCAGCACTCGGGAGGCAGAGGTAGGAGGATCGACATGAGTTCAAGGCCACCCTGAGACTACATAGTAAATTCCAGGTCAGCCTGGGCTAGAGTGAGACCCTACCTTGAAAAATCGAAAAACCCAAATAAATAAATAAATAAATAAAAATAATAAAATAAAAAAATAAAAACCTTGTAAGGTAGAAAAATCTGTTTCAAAACTCTTGTCCAGAGATATGCTTTAGTGAAGGCCACACCATGATCCTGAAGGAAAATTCGGTTCCTCGACAGAGTTCATCTTTCTACAGTGAGGAGGAACTGTCATTGTCTCTAAAAGAAGGATTTGCCAGGGAATTGGGCTAACTCAAGAAGCCGGCAGCACCACAATGTCCACGACCTCTATCTGCAGAGCCCTCTTTAGCATCCATTGTGAGGTGACCACTCAGTCACTTTCCCTTTAAGTAAGCACTGTGCTTGTCTTTGCTCATTTCAGAAAGTCAGCTGAGACAGTACACAGCCTAAACCCCAAGTTCTAGGCTCTGCAGTAGTAGGAATCATGTGCTGCAAGAAGAAGCTGTCCTCTGGTTGAAAATGACTTTCCTTCATCCCCACAGGCAATCTCTGGCAATGTTGCTCTCATTCCCATTTCATGATGAAAGAGCGGGGCCCAAAGAAAGTGAACTGCCTTGCTCAGCTCACTCTCTTAACACCGGAAAGGCTGGTCTTTTGTCAGATGCTGGATCCAGGGTGGTGCTGATCCAGGACCATCAACCTGTTCACTTCTATCCACAGAAGGGTCCTCCAGTTCTGAAGCACGATTATTTTAAAATTTGGTTTGCTATTGGCAACTTCTTCCCCAAATCTAAACTGTTTGTATTACGTAATACATGCATACAATACATACACAAGACCAGCCTGCACCGTTTAATGGCAGATATCCAAGCAAAATAGGAAATGTTTTTAAATTCGCATCATCTCAAAGAATGTTAAATTACCAAAAAAAAAAAAAGTGAGAATTATGCCTCCAGGGCACAGAATTGTTTTTATAGCCACCATAACTTTAAAAACAATGTTCTTGTATGATGACATTTGTTCCATTTCCAAAAGAAGGAAATAAAAAAAAAAAAACCTCTCCTGACCTTTTCAGACTCATTGTTTCTTAATTAGTCAATCCAAAGTAAGCATCAAAGGCATTGTTGTACAATAGCACCATTCTGCATTCCAAAATATTTCTCTGGCCTGACACACTTGAGCAATATTTATTCATGGAAGTTGGGTTTAAGGGCACCTTAGAGACCACCTAAAATCCAACCAGCATTCCAGTGGACCCCTAAACCCCTCACCTTCCTCGGGACCATCTGATTCTGTCTGTGTTCCTTCTCTTGCTGCTTTCCTCGGCATCCAAATGAACTCTAGCTATGATCTCCTCCTCATCTGATGCAATCTACTCTTTGTGGTCCATGGATCTACCTTCTGAGTGAATGCACATTCTCTATGCTTTTTTCCTCACACCAATCACATGCATTCCAAAGCTTTGCTTAGTACCCTCTGCTCCTTGCAAGCAGAGGCACCCGAGCTTCACAGGATGCTCCCCAGTTGCTTGGGGAGTAGGCTCTCTTCCTCTACACCCAGGCCTCGGCCACGATGCCCATTCTCCCACTGCTCACAGTCCCTTTCTAACATCTTTGGAAAGATCCATACATACTGCTGGCCCTGACGGAATACTAACCTTCCTCCTCTTCCATCCAGGCAAAATCTATCTTCACCTCAACCTCCAGTACTAAACACACTAAGTTTTCTCTGTCACCCACAATTGTCCCATTGCTAAACCCCAAACTAAAATTCAGTTCACTCTTTAAAACCATATCCTGCCATGACTTTCCCATTCTTTTTAGCACAGCTCTCATTCCTTTGGATATCATAACATCCCGTAATCTAAAAATCAATCTCAGCTGATCTCGACTGCCTCTCTAACTAGCTGGCCCAAGGGTCAAACGCCTCACCTCACCCCAGAATCCGCACCCCTCCGCCTTCCCACATTGTTGATCATTCTCTTTCTCCTTGATTCCCAAACTATCTCTGACCATTGTCTCCATTTCTTTTTAAAAAAGTATTATTTATTTATTTATTAGAGAGAGGCAGACAGAGAGAGAATGGGTGCACCAGCACCTCCGGCCACTGCAAATAAACTCGAGACACATGTGCTACCCTGTGCATCTGGCTCTATGTGAGTACAGGGGAATCTAACTCGGGTCCTTCTGCTTTGTAGACAAACACCTTAACTGCTAAGCCATCTATCTCTCCAGCCCTGTCTCCATTTCTTAACCTGCTTATTCCCTAACTTCATGACCTCTGGTTTCTACAACAGTACCATGCTAATGCTACTTTCTCCCCACTTTGCTGGGGCCCATCTAATTAACTCACCATGGATTTCAATGCTTCTGCTTATTTCCTGCATCATGTGATACCATGGATTAGATTCAGGTTTCTTCCTTTCTACTCTAGTTGCCGCTTTGTGCTAGTCAGCTTTCAGTTCCTATAATAAAATACTCCAGACAATCAACTTAAAAACAGGAGATGAACCACCCCTGGCCTATCATATAGGACCCAAAGGAAACCTATGAGAAAGTGGCAAGATAAAAAAGAGACCTATCATCACAACAAGTCAGATAACCCATGAAAAGTCAGTAGAGACAGACGTCAATGATACCCAACACAACCCAAAGCAGAAGGCCGGAGACACTTAAGATCTCAACAATAAAGTAGTCTTAAAACTCACCCACCATGACTCAGGGAACTGAGCAGAAGAGGGGGTGGAAAGATTGTAAGAACCATGGTGGAAGAGACTATCTAGAGTCATTGCCCCCTCAGCAACAACAACACACAAAAGAGGGGAGAAAACTGGCTACTTCTTGCGCAATTCGTAACTCCCAAACCTGTGGACAGATCCAGTTTGCCCACTGAGGAAGGCCCCCAGAAGGTTGGGGACAGGGAGGAGGGGAATGGGGATATCACCACAAGATTATCTCATACATTGTATCTAATTATTGACAATAAAGATGTTTTTTAAAAAAAAACTGGAAGTTTTCTAAGTCTTTCTCCTCCTTCCCCAACTCTTCACGGCTTACTGTTTGCTTTCTAACATGGTGGCCTCAATCGTCTTTTCAGCCTATATTTCTTCTTCCCTTCTCGATCTAATGGAGCCTCATTTCCTAGTAAGATTTCAGATTTAAAGACAGATTCAATCCAGCTTTGGCCACTTACTAGAAGAGGATCCTCATGACATGAGGAGAGTACAGAACATCTGTAAATAGTCAGGCTGGCTAGGGTTGGGTTTAATGGTGATGTCACAATATCTGAAGAAATGTATCCAGGGATCAGAAAATAACAGTATTTAGTAAATGTCGGTTCTATTGCCCATGCAAATAATTCCCAAACCTAAATCTGCAAGCCAGGCTTACACAGGAAGCCCAGACTCAAACTCTCTCCCTTGACAACTAATTAGCTTTTTGGTCTCAGTAATCTGAAGCTCTCTGATTTCTGTCTTGAGCCGGCTCTTCCCTGCCATGCTTACCGTTTTGTAAACTCTAACTATAGAAACAATTTTCAGTTCTTTTTAACCCTTTCCATATCTCAGAGACTACTTCCACAATGCCCCTCAGTGTCCTTCCTACTCTCTCTCTCTCTCATAGAACTCTGGTCCAGACCAGCCCTTGCTTCTCCTCAGAGCCTACAGTGAAGTGGGCATTCTCCCACTTCAATCCTGCAATTTCTGGTCATACATCTTCCCTGTCCAAAAACCTCTAATAGACCCATCTAGCTCACTGAGTAGAGCAGGCTCCCAAGCTTGGCAATCAAAGTCCTCGACAGTATGACCAAACTACTACGTGTTTTCTAAATGCACCCTGGGTTTCTGACCTGTACTTCCTTTGCCCTTTGCCCGTACACCTTTCATTCCCAACTACAGCTACAAAAATCAGACCATCCTTCATGATCTGACTCAAATAGTGGTGATCACTGGAATAACTCAAAAGACACCATAGTACTGAGAAGAAATGACAGTGGAGTGTTCATCACTGGGACATCTCTATCACACCTCCCGAGCTCAGGTTCTATTGCAGAAGAGGTGGTGGAAAGATTGTATGATCCAAAGGAAAGGTAGGAGTGCTTATGACACAAACTTCCAGACACAAAACAAAACAGCCTTGATATTCATGGCTTCACAGTGCCTGATAATACCTCCACAAAACGGGAGGAAAAAATGATGACACTGAAACAAAATAGAGACTAATTAAGAGGGGGAAGAGATGAGGGAGGATGGAGAAGGAAACATGATTGTTTATTGTTTATAATTATGGAATTATAATCTCTATCAATAAAGAGTTTTTAAAAATATAATCTAACGTATTTTGGACATTTCCTCTAGAATGTAACAAATATCTCAATAACATCTTTCTGGGCATCTTTTCCCAGCCTGCTTACAAATCAACAGCACCATAATATTTCATTGACCTACTTAGAATTTAGCTTCTTCCAATTGTTCATTAAACTTACAAGCTAAATTAATGCTTGTTCCTACATGTCTTGGCAGAACAAATTAGTAACCTTGGCTCCTAGTTCTGGTGACTTTGGCAGGTTATTCTTTCTAAAGCCTGTGTACAGGGGACTCTTTGGGCAAGGACATAATCTCCTGTAGACACACAGAGTTATCCTTAATGAGTGTTAAAGGAATGCCCCAGAGGAAGTGAGACTGTACCTTCTTGTCAAAGCCATGAGAAGTTGGCCCGGTGCCCTAGTAAGAGACTGGGATGGAAACATGAAATACAAATCCTCACGGTGAGGAAGTAACTCGTTCACTCAACAGCACTTTTCTTAACACCTGTGCTCACAATACAGCAGTGACAGACACTCTGGAGGGTTTCCATTCCTACTTCAGAGGCAGAGTAGCAGCATGTTCAACAGGAGGTGTAGCGATGTTAAGGAGCTGAAGCTGAGGAGTGCTTGAAATACACAATTGGGTATTCATCCGGTACAGCAGAAGTGGGAAGTAGTGAGAGTAAACACACACTTCATGAACAAACACTGGTCACGTGCCCCCCATTCATTGTCTCTTTGGGGACTAGCCAAGGATGTAGAAATGATTAAGACACCATCTCTGCCCTTGAAGCACATGCTGTCTGCTGCCTGGGATAAGAGGCATGCCCAAGTAATTACAGCACAAAGTAGAAGTTAATATGTGCCCCCAAGAAAAGTACAAAGTGCTACTGGAAGTCTAAAAGGAAGCCGTTAAATCTAGTTACAGATAGGGAGGCAGACAGCACTGAAAATGGGCTCACACCTGACAGTGGGGACTATAGCAATGGGACAGCTCAGCAAAGTGACGCAAACTCTCCTCTTTACCTGGAGTATATGAGAAATGTGACTTTTGAAAAAGCATTAAAGGAGCCAGGGGTGGTGGCGCACGCCTTTAATCCTAGCACTTGGGAGGAAGAGGTAGGAGGATTGCTGTGAGTTTGAGGCCACCCTAAAACTACATAGTGAATCCTAGGTCAGCCTGGGCTATATAGAGAAGAACCTACTTTGAAAAACAACAAAAAAGAAAAGAAAACAAACAACAACAACAACAAACATTAAAAGGCTTGGAAGAAAGCTCAGTGGATAACGCACTGGCCATGAAATCATGAAGACCAAAGTTCAGGTCCCCAGACCCCACATAACTGTTGGGTAAATAGAGCAGTCTGTGATCCCAGTGCTCAGGAAGCAGAAACAGGTGATTCCAGGCAAATTGGCAAGCTCCGGGTTTAAGTGAGAGTCCCTGACTCAGTAAATCAAGTGAAAAGCAATCAATGAATAACAGTGAAAAGCCAATGTCAACCTCTGGGGGCCACATACACCTACACATGCATATACAAAGATGCATACACACCACACGTATATATGCAGAAAAAGAGAATCAAGATGTTTGCTAAGTCTAGGGGAGAGAGTGCAAAGAAGAGCAGCATATTTACGTGCTTCTAACACTTCTCACATTGCTCAAGTAATAGTGACTTCACCACAGAGAACCCAGACAATGCTTTAATAAATGACCAGACATAACACAGCCAGTGAGGGGCAGATGGACAACATGTGATTCCATATGCAATACTCTGAGAAAGATAGATTTCTTTTACTGTTTTCTGGCCAGACATGCATTGCTTGAAAGCAATCTTAAAAGAAAACATCACACCAAACCAGACTGGAGAACATAAAATAACTGATTTGTATTCTTCAGTCATAAAAGACAAAGAAAGTCTCGGTGTTCGTCCAAAGAGACAAAATGCCTAAATCCAAAGCATCATCTTGTACGGGATCCTGGAGGACAGAAATGGTAGAGAAAACAACATTGGAGATGGGGCAGATGGCTCAGCAGTTATAGGCACTTGTTTGCAAAACCTGACAACTTGATGTACTAAGTGGTACATGTGTCTAGAGTTCCTTTACAGAAGCAAGAAGCCCTGGTGTGCCCATATATTCTCTCTCTGTCTCTGTCTCTCTCTTTTTCTTCCTCTCTCTCTCTTCTATTTATTTTTATTTATTTGCAAGGAAAGAGAGAGAGAGAGAATGGGCACATCAGAGCCTCCAGCCACTACAAACTCCAAATGCATGCCCCACTGTGTGCATCTGGCTTTACATGGGTACTGGGGAACTGAACTTGGATCCTAAGACTTTGCAGGCAAGCACCTTAACTGCTGAGCCATCTCTCCAGCTCCCATTTCTCTCTTTTTAAAGTAAATAAATAAAAATATTCAAACATAATATTGGAATAGTAAACAAATTGGACTATAGACATTCTTAAACTTTTATATCTGGATTAACATTGTGTCTGGGTTAACTTTCCTGACTTTAATCATTGTAGTGTGGTTACATGAGAGAATACTCCCTGATTTTTTTTTCTTTCAAAATAACACTAAAGAGTTACAGGGTTTGAGGCACACAACCTATTCACAAATAATTATAAAAATAATAACAATAGCTGTATATGGAAAGAGGGAGAGCAAATGACAAAACCAATGTTACGAAATGTTTAAAACCTGTGAATATAATAAGTAGAGGGCAAATGGGGTAAGGGAGATTACTTCCTATCACTCTAACAACCTTTTCATAGTTTGAGATTATTTCAAAGTAAAAAGTGCTTTGTTTTGTTTTGTTTTTAGTAAAGACCCTAGAAAGTAATAAATCAAAGCTAGGGCAGAGAAGATGGCTCAGTGATTAAAAGTGCTTGCCACTTAGGCTTGAGGGCCTTTCAGGCTGGAAACCACAGGGTTCCACTCCCCAGACTCACATAAAAAGCTGGGGTGGCCAGGCATGCACATCTGAACCCTCGGTGGGAGGGGAAGTCAGAGACAGGCTTGCTAACCCATAGCAGCTCCAGGTTGAGGGAGAGACCCTATCTCAAAAGAAAGAGTTTGCTGAGCAAGTGAGAAGGGCACTCTAAGTTCTCCTCTGGCCTACACACACACACACACACACACACACACACACACACACACACACACACACACA
>PVHP010030199.1:0-21806 GCA_004024765.1 Zapus hudsonius
CAGGACTATGATGGTGAGGGTGAGCCCCAAGGGACTCTTGGAGATCGAGGGAAGGCTTCCAGGAGGAATTTCTCTTACCTGGTGCCTGGCAAGATGTGTAGAAGTTTACAATATCAAAAGGGGTCCTGGGCTGGAGAGGTGGTTGGGCAGTGATTAAAACTGTTGCCTACAAAGGCTAACCACCAGGGTTCAGTTTCCCAATGCCCACGTAAAGCCAGAAACCACCACGTGGCACATGCACCTGGAGTTGTGGAGTTCATATGCAGTGGCTGGAGGCTCTCTCTCTCTCTCTCTCTCTCTCTCTTTCTCTCTCTCTCTCTCTCTCTCTCATTTGCAAATAAATTTTTAAGAAGCCCTGAGTGAGAGGAGCATGTGCAAGAAACCTGTCTGTTCAATCTATGTAAATCAATATATTTTTCCTTTCTATCACCGTTCAGTGAAAAGCCAGAGAAGGATAAGGTGGGGGAGTGAGGGGAGAGGGGCAGGACCATGAAGCCAGGGAGTTTCACCTTGACTCTGAAAGCCAAGATGAATGAGAAGTTTGCACAACCAAGGCAATGACTGCAGTTGGACTAGCATTTTAGAAAGACCCTGTGGCAGCAGCTCAGAGGGGAGCAGGAGTGTGGGAGATGGCCGGGCGAGGGTGGAGGGTGCAGGCACACTGAGAAGTGAGGATTCCTGCAAGGAGCGAGGAAGGGAGAACCCCGAGACTCTCAGGCCCCCAGCTTTGCCCACTGGATTGCTGGCCGCTTGCTTTTCCATTTCATTGCTTCAGTGCGCCTCTCTGACAACAGAGAGACTTCCTGCCACCATAGTAAGCTTGGCACCTGCTGGCAGGTCCTGCCCGTGGCTTCCATGCCCCTCTGCTCAGATTGTCCAATGCACCTCCAAAACCTGGTCCTGCTCAAAGGAGATGGCGTTCAGTTGTTCTCAGACCCTTTCAGACTCCCAAGTTCGAGGGTTCGTGTTCTTTCCTTCGTGTGTTAGACAATGTGCTCTTTGCAGTAACCTGGTAAATAGACAGGACTTTGAACCTGTGACCGTACAAGAGGAAATCCTCAAATTCAGCTCTACAAGAGGGGGAACTTCTGGGAACAAGAGAAATCGAAAGTAAGAGAAATTTTCTGCCCCATAAAATGGAGCAGAAAAAAAGTACAAGAAAAGCCTTGAATGTTACAAGTGGTGGAATCAACCATTTAGCAGAAAACAAGAGAAAAAATGTTGTACAGTAGATAAAAAACCAAATGCAAGGGCTGTGATTAGAAGTATGGTGATAAGGCTCAAAAATCAGCCCAGATAAATTGTGCTGTAAAACCACATTGCCCTGGACTAACCCTACTCTGTTATTACCAACACTCCTGTGACAGTTATCATGATCGTCAACAGTTTAGGACTGAAACAAACACCAAACCATATGTTAAAAATCACTTTGCGTTCAAATAGTGAGAGCATTCCCAGCCCCGTTTCAAATGGTGGAGACTGCCAAAAGATCATTCTGGTAACGAAAGGGTAATAGCCCCCCATTCGGAATGCACTGGGATTTGCTCGATGTAGGAGCACATTTCTCACACTCTGTGAGGTGTGGTTATAGTCCACAAGCTCATAAATGAGGGTGTCTACAAGCAGGAAAGAAAGGTCATTTGTGGGTGGAAAAGTAAATTATAGAAAACTATTTCAGATGAAATAAAATTATATTTTCAGAGAAAGCAAAGAGTGTTCACTGCAGGTTGCTGAAATATTCCAGCCCATTCAGGTCTTAATTATGCCTCTGATTCCGATAAAGAATACATCAGGGGGTCCTTTGACAGATAACATCAGCTCCCTGTTGACCAATGAGATGATGAAGGAAATGGAAGCGGTTATCTTTTTCAGTCTTTGGAAGACTTTGAGACTCATGTTAGCGGGTTTGTGTATGAACTTTCTGTCTTGTCCTGAAGAGAACATTCACAGCTCAGAGCGCCTTCACGGCTTCTGACCTATAGTGCATCTTTTTCTGTTTCTTTCCTCCACATCACCTAAAAGAAAATACCTCAAGAAAGGGACTTAATAAAGACAGAAATGTGAAGGCTGGGGAGATGGCCCAGTGGATGAAGCACTTGCCATGTGAGCCTGACTCCCGGGGCAGCGCTCCTCCAGCAAGGACAGAGGCACACACAGGAGAATCGAAGACCACACGGACCGGTTAGCCTGGTGAACACGGGGTGAGCAGTGAGAGACCCTGTCTCAAACAAGGTGGACACCCAAACTGTCCTCTGACCACATGCAAACCAGGGCAGAGAAATAGGAAAACATTTAAAACACTGCTCTAGAATTGTTTTATTATACCAGGATAAAACTAATTGGTTTCATGACAGTGTCAAAGCTGGGACCCAGGTGAGGTCTCTTGCTTCCTTGTATCATGTTTAAATAAGGATGGATACAAGGGGAAGCTTTTGGAATACAGGGAGCATTGCGAGCACATTGTGTGGAAACCGATTTTCAACACATACACCGCTTCTGCCTATTGCATCAGAGGGCAGAGAAAGATGTTGGTTCTTGTCTGTGGCTCAACTTCAAACTCGTTCAGCTGGTTTCTATCCGTCCTTGATGGAACCTTACGAAATAGTTGATCGTCAAGTCTCTTTACATATTTTACGCACAAACTAACTTCTTTAGCTGACAGCTATTGCATACGCATAGACACTATGTATTCTGTTATACTGTATATAATGTATTTCACATAACAATGTATAACTTAGATTCAACTTATTGAATAAATCAAATAAATGCTCAATTTCATATAAAATCTATCTATTACTTTATATGTTAGTAAACACTGACGCAGTTAAACATTGCTTTCATTATGTGTGTCTCAGGTAATTTTTTAAAAATATATTTTATTTATTTATTAGAGAGAAGAAAAAGAGAGAGAGAGAGAGAGAGAGAGAGAGAGAGAGAGAGAGAGAATGGGCACAGCACGAACTCCAGACACATACGCCCTCTGTGCATCTGGCTTTATGTGGGCACTGGGGAGTCGAACTTGGGTCCTTCTGCATTGCAGACAAATGCCTTAACTGCTAAGCCATCTCTTCAGCCCAGGTAATTTTATCTAAATGTTTAAACTGTCTTTGAATAGCTGAAGATCTGGAAATGCAGAGATAGGAAGCAAATGCACTTCAGAATGCAGAGCTTCGGAACTTGGATTGCTAGGATTATGGGATGCTGAGGGCCACGGGGCTGCTCTCTGGCTGGATCAGAAGACAGCCTTGTGGAAGGGACTTGCCACTGAAGCAGAGCTGAACTGATAGCCACTTCCTCTGAGTCTTCAGGCTTTAAAACCGGGGGACAACCTGAAGCCCTGGTATTGTCCCCTCGGTTGAATGTGAGCAGAAACCGATTTAGGTTTCTAAGAGAATGATTCTTTCCATATATCGCTCATCTTTCCTTCTTCTCGATCTCAATTCCCATCCTTCTCATCTAAAACACTTTCCTACAATGCCTCCGTTCATTGCACAAGTGTTGATTGAGGTTTTTCTGGAGCTAAAAACATTTCTACATCTTGTAGTTATAGAAGTGAATACAGACAAGTTATTTCCCTCAAGAGGTTTACAGTCTCCTGGGGGTGGGGGAAAATAAGCAAATAAAAAGAAAAAAGAGATGGCACAGCAGTTAAGGCGCTTGCCTGCAAAGCCTCATGACCAGGGCTTAATTCCCCAGGGCCCATGTAAAGCCAGATGCACAAGGTGAGGTATGTATCTGGAGTTCCTTTGCAGCAGCTAGAGGCCTTGACACACCCATATGCACACTCTCTCTGTGTCTTGTTTGCAAATAAACAAAATATAAAAGAAAAGATCAATATATGTGGTGACTCCAAACAGAAATAGGCACTTTTAAGTAAAATAAGTAAGTTGAGATGATGAGAGAGAAAGTTGTTTGCTTGGTAGGATGGGCAGGGCCGTGGGTGGCCATGGGTGGCAGAGTGAGTGAGAGAGGAGTGAGTCTGGCAAGAGGCAAGGACATTCCAGGCAGCGGCACTCACTCTGGCCCGGAGTCCTGGGGACCAAGCTCAGGACAGCGCTGGAGATCCACCAGTGAGTGAAAAGGAAGGGACTGTCTAGCTGCAGAGTACGAACAGCCACATTAAAACTGATGTGAGGGCTGGAGAGCTAGCTGGGTGGTTAGGATGCTCTGGCCAGACCCCGACATCTGACACTCCAGAACTCACATCAAATGCTGAGCCTGGTCAAGCCCAAGCATATCTGGAACCCCTGTGGAGGGACTGGGACATCCCTGGGGCTCCCTGACAGACACCAGCTCCGGGCTGTCCTCTGGCCTCGGTAAGCATGGGAGTGGGGCTCACACAAGAGCTCACATACACATGTGCATGTGTGAAAAAATTCTGGTATGAGTTTCTGCAGCCATCATTTTCTCTTCCCTCTTTTCCTTGTTTGGCAGTGTAAGGTCTGAGCAGCACCAGTGAAAATTCACTTTTCATTCCTGTGATTCGTGTGTGTGAGAATGTGTGTGTAAGTGTGTGTTGTGTGTGAGAGTGTGTGAGTGTGTGTGTGAGAGAGAGTGTGTGTATGTGTGTGGTGTACACACAAGCACATATCTGTGCATGTGGAGGTGTGAGGCCTATCAGGCATGATGTTCTGGAACATGCCATTCTCCTCCCTTGACATAGGGTCTCTCATGGGTCTGTAATTAGTAGATCAGTAATTAGGCTGGACAGGCTGGCCAGCAAGCCCAGTGCTGGGACCACAGTCATGCGCCATCACCTCTGGCATTTTTACATGGGTTTTGGGTGTCAAACTCAGGTCCTCATGCAGTAAGCTATTCCCCCAGCTCCCGTGAATGAACTCTAAAAACTTAGCCCTCAGTGCATTGGCTCCTTCATTTATTGAACAACTATTTTCTGAGCGCCAACAATATGCCAAGAGCTGGACTACTGGAGAGACATGAATTCCTGCTTCCTCAAGGTGTTCACAGTTCCGCCTGAAGGAAGCCAGAGCAGGAGCAGAAACCTGGGAAAGTGTGTGGAGACCGATGCCATCAGTTAAGTCCTATAAGTGACACACAGTCCCCAAGGGCCGAGCAGCTGGCAAGGAGGGCAGGGCAGGGCCAGCCTTGCTCCTCGTGGGCTCCCGAGTAGCTGGCAAGTGGTGAAGTTACCCAACACGTGTTAACAGCTTCATGGCCGACGGAAAGCCAAGAAGGGCCCTCAGACAGATTAGAGACTCCAGCAAGCAGCCTATCACTGTCCCAGCAAGCTGAGGGAAAAGCCTGGCTTTCATACGCCATTATGGAAAGCCTGGTGAAGTCTCAGGCCTGGCTACCAGGCAGCAGGCAGCTTCAGTGAGGCCCAGGGGTCCTTGCAACTTTTGCCTCTCCCTGCACCTCAAGTCACAAATCCTCAACTAGGTGACAGGAGATTATCTGATTAAAGTCATTCACACTCAGACAAAATGAGCTTAATGCTGGAAGAGTGTCTGCTCTCACAAGAGCAGCTTGTTAACCCTAAGGAACTGCCAACTGGTAGAGCTTGCAGAGCCCCAGGGGAAGGACAGCTCTCCTCCCCAGACTCCCACCCATATCCTGCCATTCCGATTTTCCTTCCAGGAGGAAAGGAAGAATACAAGTTTGGGGGCTAATTTCAAACTTCTCTTCCACCCCTCGGGGAGGCTCAGGAGTTGGCGACTATGCCGGAAATGGAGCTGGGATTAGCCCAGTGGCTCTGAACTCTGAGGACATGGGAGCGCTGGACAGCACCCCAGAACCAACTGAATCCTTTTCCAGGAGTGACCCCTGAATCGGTGTTAAAGTCTCTTTGGTGAACCCCTTCTGAGATGCAGGGACATGGCCCATATTTCTGCCATTGCAGAGAAAAAGGTTTTTTTAAAACATTTTATTTATTCATTTTCAAGCAGATAGATACAGAGAGAGAGAGAGAGAGAGAGAGAGAGAGAGAGAGAGAGAGAGAGAGAGAGAGAGAGAAAGCACCAGGGCCACCACCTTGTGGGTCTGGCTTATGTGGGTCCTGGGGAATTGAACCCAGGGCCTTAGGCACTGGAGGCAAGTGCCCCAACCTCTGAGCCATCTCTCCAGCCCAAAAAGGTTTTTTTAAAAAAGGTTTTTTTAAAAAATGACTGATCCATTCGGCCCATGGAGGAGGTTATCCAGTTGAGGGGGGAGGGGAGGGCAGTAGGGAATTGGAGATAACAACTCATTGTTTGCCCACTAAATGTTGTAACTCATTATGGACAATAAAAAAATTAAAAAAAAAAAAGGTCACAGCTCAGGATCAGGGGTAACCCACTGACTTGCCCACTTCTTCCTTTGGCCAGTCGAGTTTATTGGGCTCCATAGAAACAGAATTACCTGAAGGAAAATGTCTCAAATCGAGTTAGGTTTGGGCAGATGGGAGCATATGTGCTTCTAGAAATGTGGGAACCGGGGTGTCTGGAGCTGCCTCGTTCCAGTCTGGGTGAACAAGCGACTTCCTCCAGACCAGACCCGCGCTGGTGCTCTGCAAGCTTAAATCCGACCTAGACGCAGCACGGAACATCCGCAGGACAACCCTAGGGATCCTAACAGCTTAGGCTGTTGTCTCCAGACCCCGTGCCTCACCTCTCGCTGAGGGATTGCGAGAATGGGGTCAGCCTCTGAGAGAGCAGGGGTGTCCTGAGCCACCTCGGAGGTCAGCGCGTTCAAATGAAGAAGTGTTCAAAAACACTTTTTTAAATTTTATTGTAGCTTATAAATTCGTTCAATGCATTGACACAGTTAAGCCATACACATAAATTAACTAGAAATGCTTCGCTTGAATTTTCTCTGAGATTTATAAGTCTGAATTTATGGTCTTTATGATCGACCATCAGCCCAGTGGACCTTCCAGCCTCACCTGGCTGGTCCCCAGTGCCATGTTTCTGGAAATGGCTTCAGCAATGAGCACTTGCGTTGGCTGATCCCTTCGACCCTCGAGGAATAAACATCTTTAGAGAACGCGAATCGTCCTTTTCCTTCTCTACCTCTCAGCTCAGCCGACAGCTCAGGTTTCACTCTAAGCCTTATTTTCTTACCTCTCCTCAGTTCAGTCTATGGAGCAGCTGAGCAGAGACTGAGAGGTAAGCTGGACAGGAGTTGACCCGAAGTGTCTTGAAAGGTTCAGTCTAGAAGCGACAGTGAACTCCAAGTCCTAAGTTCCATAGTTACACAAGCATAAATGTGGGGAACAGAGTCAGAGAGAAGTGTATCATCGAAGAATCTAAACTGAACAGATACAAAATCAACCTCGTTCATGTTTATCCCAGCCCCCTTTGGTCATCAAGTTCCAGTGTCTACCAGGTATATCCGACCGTTTGACATTGCAAAAAGATGTTGTCATCTACAAAGTTGATGCTCCAGGAAGGGGGCAGTTGAGTTGTTAACAAGATCTCATGTTTGAAGGAAGCTTGTAGTTTTGTAGTGGGCTGCATTTAAGCTCTCCTCTGTGGCATGCGCCCATGGATTACAGGCTGGACAAGCCTGGCAGACTGACCTCCATGTGAGAGTTACCAGAGAACACTGTGGTGGTTTTATTATGAAGTGTTGCCAGCAGCCTTGTGGTTTGAATGCTTGGTCCCAACTAGTGGCCACATGGAGGTGGAGCCTTGCTGGGGGAAGGGTGTCACTGGGGGTGGGTGGGCCTTGAGGTTCCTTAGCTCAGCCCACTGGGTGATCACAGCTGGATCACGCTTGCTGCTACCCTCCAGCTGATGTGACAAGATGGGATGGCCAGTCTCTGCTCTGCCATGCTTTCCTCACCATGATGAAACACCTCTTGAAACTGTTAGCTAAAATCAACTCCTTTCCCCAACTGGCCAGGTGTTTTGTCACAGCAGTGAGAAGGTAACTGCAACATAAACATGTATCTACGCTGCCTGAATTCCTCATCACTTCTAAGGGCAGAATTCTATTTCAACTTGCATGAAAGAGAAATGAAGTCATTTCTGTTAAGGGGCAGAGTATCCATCCTGCCATTCCTGAGGGCAAAGTTGGCAGAGAGCTAGCTGTATTGGTGCCATCCGTCTGTGTTATTTGGTGTTTGGTTCACTTTGTCTTTTGTTTCCTCATAACTAAAGGTGCTTTTAAAACTCATTTCTTCCTGGATGTAAAGTTGTTTTTTTTCCTCTGGAAATAAGGTAATATGTCCTTATTTTTAATAATATACCAAGTGCCTACAATAGAAGTGTATTCTTTCCAAGGCACCATGGGAGGGATGTTTATACATGCTTTCTGTAGAATAGCAGTACATAGCCCATAACTGCCACCCACAGACTTCCTCCTCCGCACGGCTCAGTGTAACTTCCTTCCAGCTCAGGCTCCCACACCCCTCCTACAAAACATTTTCCTACTTGTCGTTCAGTCTTCACGGCTAAGTAAAGAAAAAGCTAACTGCGTAAAAGACTTTGGCCACTTTTCTCCTCTCTCTTCATGGATTTCCTCTCTAAAGAGAGTTTAAATTATAGTCCAAGTCAGGACAGTTTTCCCTGGGGAACACTTGGAAGACTGTTTATCTTTGCAAAGTTCTGGTAGGTCTGTCTGCTAGGAGCTAAGAGTAATTTGTCAGGGTCCCCCAGTACCAGGCATTCCAGGCAGACACTGGGAGACATTCACTTTGCTAGATTAGTCTTAAGCTATTGGTAAAGAGCATGCTTGGCACCAAGATCTGACTCCCAGAGCCAAAATTATTATGAAAACACAGTATACAGACGATGTGTGGTAGAAACGTAGACATTTTCCTCCGTCAGAAAGAAGCTGTCGACTAAGCCTTGTTCATAGCTAGAGGAGATTTCTCCACTGTGGGGTTATTGGCCACAGATGTGTGCATGCTGGACTCGGCCCCAGGGCAAGAGTGGCTGGCTGAGTGTGGCCTGGTCCTCTCCCTTTACTTGTCCTGTCTCTGGCCGCTGGGCAGACCGAGCCCCTTCCCCAACTTGCATCCATGCATGAATGCATAGACATCAAAACTTTAGAAGAATCAGGCAAGAAAGATGGAGCAATATTTAAAAAGACTACTGCTCTACCCAGGGCTTGGCTTCTGTGAGATGAAGGCATTAGTTTTCAGTCTCTTCAAGTTTCAGTTTCCTATGGGCTTTAAATTCCTACTTCATGGAGTTAGGACAATGGAAGACTTGAGAATTATCCCAACATAGAGAGAGCTATTGTTATTATTTTAAAAATAGAAAGCAATTATGAATTATAAAATATGGAACTATCTAAAAATAATAAATGTCTATTAAACTTCATGTCTACTTGAAATGTAAGAATTCAAATCAAATTTCAACATTAAAAATATACAGGTCTGAAGCCGGGTGTGGTGGTGCACGCCTTTAATCCCAGCACTTGGGAGGCAGAGGTAGGAGGGTTGCTATGAGTTCAAGGCCACCCTGAGACTACATAGTGAATTCCAGGCCAGCCTGGACTAGAGCGAGACCCTACCTCAAAAAACTGAAAAAAAAAAAATATACAGGTCTGGATTATAAAATAGATCAACTATGGGGAGAAAGAGATATCATTGCAATTTGGTTTTTGCTTTTCAACCACAACAGTGAGATATAATTAAAAAAGGAACCCAAGATGTTTTCTGGAGTAACTAACAGGCATTTGAGAAATATCCTGAGAATCAAACCCAGGACCCTGGGTATGCTGGGTACAAACATCGCTCTTAGCATTCTTCACCTACTTATAGGGAAACCTGAGAAGGTTGAGTCAAGCCAGAAGATGTCTCCGGTGTAAGGAAGAGTCTGGCCAACAGTTGCTTGAAACCACTTCCTGTGGGCCCCACATGGCCGATATATTAGCCTTTCTTGGTGGTTTTAGTCCAGTCAAAAAACTCATCGTTTCAGTAATGCAAGTCAAGGGAACGCACAGAAATCTAAGGGGAGAAAACAGTCTTGCGTGTTTCTGAGTAGCTGTAGTGACAAAGGCCAGGCCCTCAGGGACCGTGGCACCAGCTACAGAAAGATGGACTCAGCTACCTCTGACGTTACCAAGGAAAGAGGAGAGCCTCCTAGCGTGCACTGCTGGCGGGCTTCTCAGCCCAGGTAACTCATTCCCTTCTGAAACCTAGCTCATTTCAACAAATGAATTCAAAAATAATAATTCTTTTCAAATTGCCATCTGAAACTGTATGTATGCATTTAGCACGTAATGTCATGAAGAGCAGTCTCCATACATGGTTGGCTTGTTACATCTATCTAGTTAGCAAATAATTGCATTACTCACATTCCTGCCATTCTTGTGGTGAGCACACTAAAGATCCACTCTGAGTAATGAGGTTTTATGGAGAAAGGAACCCCTGACGCCCACCGCTGGGAGATTGGACATTGGTGTGGCCACTGTGGAGAACAGCATGGAGGCCTCGAGAAATTTCAAGCAAAAGTAACATAGGAGCCACCAATCTCACCATGTCCTGTGCAGGCAAAGGAAATAGCACGGGAATTATTCAAAGAATGTGTGTCACCCACTGAGTCAAATCTCTTCCTGTCACACACTTCTGAATTCCTCTGCATGGGTCGGAAGTGGCTAGGCTCTCCCACACAGCCTAGACATGAGCGGGGGTTCTTCTGCACACATGCACTTGGGAACGGCACACACCTCATAGTATGCAGAAATGTGATAACACAGTGGGTTTTCACACCCATGTATTTACATCACGGGATGGAATGCATTGCTCTGATAACACACAAGTCAGTTATCTGAATCCATGCGGTACCTGTGCCACAGTTTTCCACTGGGGGCTTTCGGGGTGCTCCAAACTGAGCTTGGAGCTCCTACAACATGGATGTCGGTCTGTCTCCAGGCAGCCATGGTTTCCTCCCTGGACCACCCACGGTCCTCCTTTGAACACACAGGGAATTTATAATTACGGTGGAAAATTGCATCACAGTGTATTTCTGCTTCTATAAAGAGCTGGCTAGTGTGTCCAGAGACCCAATGCTCCCTGGTACTTGGATTGGGGACGAGCAATCACAGGGCGCCCTTGGGTCTCTGGAGGCTGCAGAGAAGGCTTTGCAAGCTTGTCTCCCTCTGTTTGCTTTGTGTTCATGCAGAAGCAAAGGTCACTGATGACACGGTGGCCAGAAACCAGTGTCTATATATTCCAATGGCCAGGGTGGGCCAATTAGCCCTTGGCAATTTTGCTGATGATCTCAAGTTCACAAATTTAAATAATATCCAAGCCCTTTTCACTTTTATCAAACCTAACATTTTATAGAGACGAAAAGGAAAAAAAAATGTAGTTAACCTCTGCAGGTAAACCTGCCTCATGTGAACTTGATCTCATATAAGAATTCATCTCCTAACAAAGTCTGACCTGTGCAATGATGCCCACCCCTCTGCCTAAAGGAACTCCCCTGACCCATTTAATCCTAGGAAGTCATCTTTCGGTTCACTCTTGGGCCCAGTGCACACATACGCCTGGCATTGCGAATGCTTGTTCAAACTGCACAGCTCCATCCCAAGACCTGCAAGCTGTGTGGTCCAACCGGTCCTGAACCCCACTTCCTGCCTCCACCCACCATCACGCCTTCCCACATGCCAGGCTCGGTCCAGCTGGCCATCTCCTGTCTCAGACCATCGTGCAGAGCTCTCGGCCTGGCCTCAGCTTCAACAGCATCCCTCCAGAGAGGGCAGGCACCATCCTTCCTCCTTCGTGTTATTTTACTCTAAAGATGAAGCTGTCTGAAAGTCCTCTCTGAAATGCTCTGCCTGCCTCTTTCCTCCTGTAAGCTAGTGACCGCTTCTAGACTGAAGGCTCTTCCAGGGTGGACACTTGGTCTTTTCAATCAGGATTGCTATAAAGTAGAAATCTGGAGAGAGGTAGTCACTGACCCCATGGGCTTCTGGAAGCTGGATCTTCACCGTGTTATTCTGCCTCTAATGAGTTTTGTCTTAATTCTGTAAAATGTGAATAAAACCTCTTACTTCAGAGTATTATTGATTAAATTACTTATGTGCAACACATCAAATAATGTCCCAGAAATAACAGTAAAGCTGTTATTCTTAACTTTATCATCAACAGCATCATCAATATCATTTAGGCTCAGGAAACAGGACACATGTTTACATCTGTACTTGACATTTGAACGCATAAGAAAGTCAAATTCCCAAGAGAACCTCTTCATCCACGCCACAACCAAAACTAAGTCCGGGAAGTAATTCACACAACATGTGAACTCTGCGTAGTCAGTCAGGAAAGTTCTAGAAAGAGGTGACTTTTCCTTCTGGCATGTGGTGAGCCATGACCTCGAACTGTCAGAGAAGAGTGGGCTCATGGTTTTGTTGGTGGCAGGGCTGGGGGTGGGGGAGGGGACCACCAGGCAAGGCCAAGGCCTGCTCCCCAGGCTCTGAAATGTTAGTGGCAGCCACTTCGAACCGTTCTCCTTTTAGCTCGGTGGAAAAAAGCCAACACAGGAAGCAAAGAAGAAACAGAAAGAGAACTTCTTGGTCTATTTGTGGTCTCCAGGGAGCACAGTGCTCTCAGTTCCTCTGAGTCAATGGGAGCAGAAGTTTCTCCACCTGACCAATGCAGCCCTGAGCGCTGCCCTTGCCCGGGCCTCCTCCTGCAGCCTTGGGACAGAGTCCTGTTTATTTTGTCTCTGTTTGAATTTGAAGCTCAGAAATGTGGAGATTGTGGCTTCTGCTCTGTGCAACTGGCTAGAAACTGGGCTGCTGGCTGAGCACCACCAGCTTAATCTCTACCCTTAGGAAGCCTGCGTTCCAGTAGCAAACAACATAAAATACAGAGTCAGCTTTCACGTACTACTAAAAGAGTTCAAAGAGAGCTGAGCCCAGGGTAATGGCTGTCGCTGCACCTGTCACCCCCACACTTGCCAGGCTGAAACAAGGGGACTGTGGTGGGAGGCCAGCCCAGGCTACATGATGGGACCCTGTGGTAACTAAACACTAATAGCAAAAGTAATTCAGAATGATAGCAAGTTCCTGAGCTAGATAAACTGCAAAGGCATGTGAAGTCAGTCATGGAAGACACCACTGGGGACGAAGCCTTGAGCAGACTGAAGCAAGTGTGTGCCTATGTGAAGCATGGGGCAGCGCAGACCTGGAAAAGAGGGTGTCGCAGTGCAAAGACCCCGGGGTCCAAGGGAGGGGTCCAGTCGGGACATAGTGAACGAAGAGATGAGAAGTAGTCAGAGACAAGGACACAGCCACAGTGAAACACTTGGATTTTTGTCCTCGTTATCAAGGAAAACGCTCAGAGAGCTCTGGAAGTCAAATGACTTCATGGCCATATTACCACCCCACGCTGGGAGGCTTGGCAAGGCCAAAAAGAAAAGACTTTCTTAAAAGTCTCCAACAAGAGAAGAAGGACAGAGATGCGACCCGGTGGGGGTGTCTGCTCCACGTGGCCCACTTCGGATAGAGAGCAGAGGTCTGGCTGAGCCATGGGCAGCGGGCTTGGGGACAGGGACCATGGACCCCTGAAAACTGGGGAGAGCTGAATTCTCCATCACCAGTGATGGGGATGGAGCCAAGGGACGGGCAGAAAGTGGAAAGCTGCTCTTTGTCATGATGAACGTTTAATTGTCACAGTTGGGAGACAGTTCAAGGGTATGATTTTTGTTCTAAGTTATGGGAAGAAAGAAGACAAGTAACTTGTCACAGAGCCTCAGTCACTAAGTAAGGGGACCTTGAAAAGGAATGTTTGGCCACTGGCCCACTTTCTCTTCCTACCACAGACACCAGGGCACATTTACAGTTAGGAATTCTGAAGCAGCTACGAGGGAATAATCGGGCAAGCACACTTCAGAATTACATGTCAACGGACGAGAATTCTCTCCATAGTTTATAGGCTGCACAAACTCATGGTTTCTACTTTTCTGAATTCCTGAAAATGTTATTTTCTATAAAGATGATGCCTTAAAACAGCTGTGGAATAATAAATCCATAAAGATTGCTACAATAGGGCTGGAGAGACTGCTCAGTGGTTAAGGCACTTGCCTCCAGTGCCTAAGGCCCCGGGTTCAATTCCCCAGGACCCACATAAGCCAGACCCACAAGATGGTGGCCCTGGTACTCTCTCTCTCTCTTTTTCTCTCTCTCTCTCTTTCTCTCTCCTTGAAAATAAATAAAATGTATATTAAAAAGATTGCTACAATAGCAATGTGATCAACATCCTTATACTCTGATGTATTCAATCTTTGGGACATTACAAAACATCATTTGACTTCAGAATAAATATAGATTGATTAGAGTTGTAATACAAAGATAAATTCCAAGAAATAACTCAAGTGTTATATCCATAGCATTTAAATTAGGGTGCGTTGAGTGTGTTAGGACAAGTAGTCCACAGTTTAGAAAAAAGGAAAGAAAAGTTAAAGTGGATGAGTGAAGAAAAAAAAAAGTGAAAGCAATGAGAATATCATGATAAAAATCCCTAAAGCTGGAAATAATTAACTGAAGAAAAAAACTTTGTTCAAAAGCGAAAAGGGACTTTGAATACTTTCCTTAAAAAGAAAACATAAATATTTGAGACAGCGATTACACAGGTTATACATGTATAAAAGCTTCACGTGTAAGGGGCTTTATCAAGATCCACAGTTTTATGTTATATGTATCAGGAAAATATAAATTTTACAAACTTTTGAAAGGGAAAAGAAAAAGTGCCTGTGAAAAAGACATATCCTCTAAACTCTTCATTTTCATAAGAGATAATTGGTGCGCAATATTCTTGATTAAGAGACCTGGCATTCAAGAGTTCTGTTACGGTCCCACATTGTGGTTGGCTAACAGTGTATGGTGTCTTTGGAAGTTGCTGAGCGAATATATCTCAAGTGTTTATAGCCAAAGAGAAAGTGTGTGCATTCTCATTCCTTCAAATCACCTCCAGCAAAAATACAAACTTCATAACAAACTTTAATTCACAATAAAAAAGAAGTAGCCAGACTGGAAAGATTGCTGAGTGGTAAGGCACCTGCCTTCAAAGCCTAAAGACCTGAGTTCCCACATAAGGCCAGATGCACAGTGACGCATATACCTGGAGTTCATTTTCAGCATCTGGAGGCCCTGGTGCGCCCGTTCTCTCTCTGTCTCTTTTCCCTTTCTCTCTTTGCTTGCAAATAAATAAATAAATAAATTTTTTAAAAAGAAGTAGCAAATGAATGTAATAACTAACTGTCGATGGTCACTCACTCAAGGTAAATGTGATAGAGATTATTATTAAACAGCAAAACTGAATATGGACATACCTTAGATAAACCAGTGCATTAATGTACGATTATGAAGTAGATATTTATGTATCTGTTAGGGAAGAATGTCTGTGTCCTTAAACACAGTAAAATATAAGGCAATGCTCAGCTGAGCCAGGAACAGGGGAATGGTTATGGAAAGAATTGTGAATGAGAACAATTCTCAAGCAAAAGGGAAAATGTATTAAGATTAAACAAGAGTGAATAAAGATGTGCAGGTGTTGATTCGAGTATTTTATGTTTTTTCTGGAGACAGAGTCTCCCCACGTAGTCCAGGGGAAATGTCTGTAGCCCTGTCATCATGGAAATCATTGCAGTTATCCTGCCTCATCCTCCCAAGGGCAGGGATGAGAGCCATGAGACCCTCCACCTGGACGGAAATCGTTTCAAATGAAAAAAAAAAAACTGAAGCTATGTAACAAGCAAGTCTGGTGGGCATTTCCAAAAGCCCAGGGCCATCACATCCACGGCTTGACTTCACGTGGAAAGCAGCCTGTCCACACAGAGCTCCTGCCAGTTTGCCAGCACAGGAAAGGATGGCGGCAAGCGGATGGAATTCTTTTCCTTTACTCAGCTTGAATAAAGTGAATCCTGGGAATTCATAGGATTTGATCTTTTCTTTTCCAGAACCAGAATATTCTTCAATGGCGTTTTTAGCAATATTCCTGGTGGTTTTGTAGGTGAATAGGACTTCAAGAAAGTGAGAACAACTGCCCACCAAGAGAAGACCAAGAAAGGCCTGCAAGGAGTTAATCAAGTAGCCTTGGGCAGTGGAGGTGTCCACCCCATGTGGCCACACCTCCAGGCGAGTGTGACTTCAGACTCCAATGATGTCCCCCCACCATGTTTAGATGAAAAAATACAAAACTAGCACTTCTTCAATAACATTAAAAGTAAAATATATAGCCAATGAAAAATTACAACCATTTTTGAGTTTATGGATATAACGATGAAAATAAAACTGGAAAGAATTTGGAAAACATGAAATCTAATGACCAAATTTCAACTCATGTAAAATGCTAATAAACAAAAGGCTGACGGCTGGAAATATGACAATTCTTACATTCCCATGTGCATTTTAAAGACTAGATAACCGGCAAAAAACATTTTTAAAAAGCCTGCAACTCAAATGCTTACATTAGTCTGCATTTTACTCACTTTTGCAAATAGGAAGTACTCAAAAACAAGATGGCTTCTTGCACAAATAATTTCATATAATCAAACAATATACATGTTTTCCTTGGAGAACATTCACTGCCAGCACACGTTTTATACATATAATGATTTTATATTTGTTCAGTGCGTGTCTTGGGAATAGAATCCATATAGATATAGTCAGGTAGCATCCAACAAGTTATGCTCACTAAAATGAGTAGGTCCACGGTGTCAAACACAAACCTGCTTCTGGCACTTTCTGAGGTCAATTCACGTCGTCTCTCATACTTCACCCAGGCATCTGCCTTCTTCTCTGTGTTCTCCCAAGTGGAAAAACGAACCAAAGAAGCAGAGACCAGACAACCGGGCCACTCCAAGAAGGTTCCAGGTTCGGTGGCAGGCTGCTCCTTTGTGTTGGGAACAAAGAGCATTGTTGTTCCCAAGCAGAATGATTTGAAAGCCATGTGCTTGGGTGCCGGGTAGGGTGGCTGAGCAGATGGGCACCTTCGGAAAGACACGTGGGCAGAGCAGGACGACCCTGGGCTCTGATAACCTCATGTGTCCCACACACCACAGAGTTTACCAAGACTCGCCACGTAGCCGCTATGAAGCTGCGGGGTTTGCTCCATCCAACAACCATTTGTTTCTTGAGTAATTGGTCAGAAGAATATAGTCTAAGGCACTATGGTGATGTATGTATATATGTGTGGTTTTATATATATGCACATAGTCATATATATATATATATATATATAAAACCACACATATATGCACAAGTCAAAATTTGTTTTCCAAAAATAAGTCACTTATAATATCTTATCTAATATCACCTATGTTTTTTGAATAACCATTTGGGGACAGGCTCTAAATGCTTTTCTAACTTGGCAGTCTGAGAAAAAAATAATGCAATGAAATATTGACAGGAATGTCTCTGCACCATTTGTGTGCCTCCTGGAAATGCCCTTAGAAGCACACATTTTCCCCAACTGTTGAATTTGTTTTCAAAGAAAAGAACAAATTCTAACCTTACTGTAAATTGGAACTGGGCTGTTCCTTCCGACTTTTAATAGTTCTCATCAACAACAAATCTGTCTTGCCAGTAAGGTAGCATTTTCTCTCTGCTCTGAATTTCATTTGCTGTGCAAAGTACCGTGGTGAGCAATAAACAATATAATTGTTACTTTCATTGAGTTCAGTTTTCTAATGCTCTTTATCCACTATTTACTGTAATATCACACAGCATACTAATATTTGTAACACTTAAGAGTGCATGATGCCAAAATATCAGGAAAATTACATTAAAAATATACTTAAATCTTTAGATATTTAAAAGTACTTATAATTGTTTTAAAAAATAGAAAATAAAAGTCAAACAGTTTTGTTGAATGAATATAATCAAGTTTGGATGAAAGTGTTGATTAATTGTTAGCTTAACTAGTTTATGCATGTCAGGTAAATCGACACAATGTTATTGGAGTTAATTTTAAATTTTGGTTTGACTTAAAAATTTTCAACTTGTATAACAGTTCATTTCCTGATTTTTAATATGAAAAGTCTGCTTTCCTACAACCTATAATCCAAAAAGAGCAACTGCTACTGTTTCATACGCACAAAAGTCCCATTAAGACAAACAACAACAGTTCTAACAGACACATAGGCACCAGGGCCACAACAACCAGTATGAACCAGTATGAACCACTACTCGCAACATTTCCAAAAGCCATGCATGGTGGGCTAGTGTGGGCTTCCTTTCTTGGAAGTGATGAGATTCGTCTAATTGAAAAGACCAAACAGGTAAAATCTGCACTGAGACGTATTAGTTTAGATTGCTTTAGCCAACACGTAATGTGTGTCCCCTTCTGGAAACATCTATATCCAAGTTTCCACAGGTCAACTAGCCGAGCTTTCACACCCTAGACTAGAATCAACCTAGAATTTCACTAATGAGATCAATTGCAATGCAGTTGGATTTCCACTCCTAATTATCTTTTTTTTTTTTCCTGTTCTTAAGTTTAGTGTTGCAAGTATAAACTTATTTATTCGGAAAACGATGGATTTCTAAAGTGAGATTTACTCACTAAAATTTTAAAATCATGTCATCTATAATGCAAAAGATTTCACTGAATTTAGATAGCAACATAATATGGTGATATGAAAACAATACTAAAATGTTACTTTTAAAAATAATATCCCATGTTTTACAGTTGGTAGAAAAAAGAAATCTTTTTTTTTCTAGAAAGTGCTCAGATCATATTTAAAATGAGCCCAAGATATGTGTGAGAGGATTTCCAAATGTTAGGATCCTGGGGAAGAACAAATAACTCCTGCTTGTTAATCCCAAATGGACTGGGCATGACAGTGTGTTCAGATTTGCATCCGCACACATATCATACTGAGCAGCTATAATAATCTGAATTCTTCTCTAGCTTTTTAAAACATTCTTCGTGAAGCTCAAACTTCGAAAACCGATGAAGCTTGTTCAGGTACGGAGAGCGCCCAGCTCCTGTGATACACCTCATCCGGGCAACATTCAAAATCAAAATGCAAAAAAAAAAAATCAAAATGCGAAAAGAAAAAGAAACAGCACGTTCTTCTTACCTCTCATTTAAGGCTGTTCACTGAGCTGCTCCTTTGGGTGAGCTGAACTCCCAGCACCTCCGAGAGGTCTGCCCTGGGCCAGGCTCTCTTCACAAGTGAAAAAAAAATGTCTTTTTTTTGTTCCTCCAGAGGATAGTCTAGCAAAAGAGGAAGTTGTTAAGAAACACCAGTCATGCTTTACATTTCCCCAGATTATAGAAAAATTTCAAATATTTGCACTTACAATTTTGAAAACACATGCTACCTTAAGTAGCCATTAATGTATAATAAATGAGCACTCATGTATCTGTTAAGTAAATTTTAGACACATGCATTTTGCAGCCTGTACAGTGCTCAGCAGTTCACATGTGGCCTTACTGGCCAAGTCGTATCTGTAAAAATAATCCAGAATATAGCATTCTGTGTAGAAGAAAGCTGGGTTACTGCTTTTACAAGTCTCGCTCATTGAAGGTCTTCAAAGAGTGCTAAGTATTGTTATCTTGGGAAGCAAGAGACCCTAACTTTGTAGTCAACGGGCATTTTCCTGGAATTGGGGTGATGGTTGTCACCTGTGAGTCTTGGTTTCCTTTCTCGTGAAGGCCTGGTGCTGCAGATAAAGCGTTACAAAACGGAAAGTTCCTTATCCAAGATCTCTGGGCTCTTGAGCCCTGAGAGTGAAAACGGGTGGGTACAGACCCTGCAATGCTAGACTTTTAGCTGGTTTGAACTAGTCGAAAAGTAAATGAAAATTTCTTTTTTTAAAATATAATTTATTTATTTGAGAGAGAGAGAGAGAGAGAGAGAATGGGCACAGCATGAACTCCAGACACATATGCCCTCTTGTGCATCTGGCTTTATATGGGCACTGGGGAATTGAATTTGGGTCCTTCTGCATTGCAGACAAATGCCTTAGACCTCTAAGCCATCTCTTCAGCCCATAAATGAAAATGTCTAAAGCCATGAGGGCTGAAAAGAGACCTATGCTTAGGAAAGTTAGGAACAGTCCATTCAAGCAAGCACCGTGGACATCTTCAAATAAAAGGTTCCCCAACTGTCTCGAAAAATGTGTGCCTCATCCATGTGCACTTGTCCCTAGGTTCATACATAGACGTATGTCAGCGAGTGGTAGCAATTTCTTTACCTTATTATTGGGGGAGGCAGGGTAGGGCTTGGATTGCACGGATAACAGTAATCTTGTAAAGTGTCCCGTGTTACAAGAACCACCCTCTGAACCCTGGAAGCTCTGGCGCTCCGGTTTTTATTTACCAGTGTTTCCGAAGGAGCAATCCATCCAAGAATGATCTCACCTCGACGACATCTTTATGGGACTTGACAGGAAGTCCAGTAAGCCAATCCGTGAAAGTTGCCCCAAGGAAATTCCACAAAGGGAATACGATACAAACCCATACAGAAAACACAGACATCAACAAATAACCCCAGCGTGACCATTATTTAATTTGATTTGAGTTGTTCAGTTAAATACTTAAAGAAATCCATGAAGAAACAGTTACTGATATGATATTCCTTTGGTTCCATATGTTTAGATACATTTTAAATATTGTCTTTTCTGAGTATAACATCCAGATGGCCCCAAAGACCCTGTCTTAACTTCCTCAGCATCTAAACAGTAGCATTCCCTTGTCTGCACCTGCCCTGTGGGAGGTCTCAGTTACAAGAGGCTGACCACAGTCAGATTGGGGAGGGGGAGGGGGGCATTGGGGAATTGGGGATAACAACTCATTGTTGGCCCACTGAATAATGTAACTCATTATGGACAATAAATATATATTTAAGAAGAAAAAAAAACCATTACATTGAGAAGTAGAGCAGAGCTGGAAAGATGGCCCAGTGGTTAAGGCTCTGGCCTGTGATGCCTGGCAATGGTGTTTGATTCCCCAGAGCCCACATAAAGCCTGGCACCTCTGGAGTTCATGTGAAGTGACAAGAAACCCGGGCACACCCATTTGGCCTCGCTCTGTGTCCCTTTCTCGCTCTCTGCTTGTAAGTAAATAATCATATTTGGAAAATTTCACAAGTAATTCACTGGTCGATAGGATCTCACACAGGTCCCTCCATCAGGCCTGCTGTCAACTGCCCTGTGCCCAGGGTGCCCACACTCTGCACACTGCTCAGCCGTCGTGTTTCTCAGAGCTGCCGACATAGTGTCCCAGGGCTTGTGTCGAAGGAATATTTATTTTCTTTCATAATGACCCCAAAGTAAAAGTTAGTGATTCAGGTCACTCCTGTGTGCTGAGAAGTCTGAAGTCATGAAATTGAAACGTTACAAAGAAACGGTGAAAGTTCGGGGCCATTTAAGAAGAAAATCAATCACATGCTAACACGATTAAGGCTCATGGTAAGAAAAGCATTAAAACCTAGTACAGGAGGGTTTGCTACTATCCCTGCAGGGTCCCACCCCCTGAAGAGAAGGTCCAGGGGTCCTGCCCTCCCCCCGGACGGCAGGGGGGTGTGCCTGCTTCTCCGATGAGCACTTTGGGTGGTAGATAAGGCTGAGGCCCTGGAGCTTGCGAAACTCTCCTCTCTGTCTCGCCTCCACTCCTTTCTTTCATCTGAAACTTGGAGAGAGGTAAAGTGGACGCCCCTGAGCCCGCCTCGCTTTGCTGCGAGTTTCTGTCAGACCCATGGACTGGAACCCCCCACCCTACCCGTTGTGAGTGCAGAGCCAGCTCAGACAGGCAGGTGCACTCGGCTGTGCTCTCACCAGGGCCACCAGCCTCTAGAATGTTCTCTTCCTCCTAGACGGAAGCTCACACTCACTGAGCAGTACCTTGCCACTCTGCCCTGCCCTCTGTCCTCTGCCCTCTGCCCTCTGTTCTCTGCCCTCTG
>PVHP010030200.1:0-21703 GCA_004024765.1 Zapus hudsonius
TTCAACATAATACAGCATGCTGACACTCCTGAGCCCTTCTATAATAAGTGGCACAGTGTTTCTTCCTCCCCAGTCTGTAACTATCAGCTGAAAACTACATCAGGAGACATTATCACCTCTAGATGAGAATCAATGCCAAGACTTCATTACACGTATCTTAACTTCCCCATTTTCTTTCTTTTAAGAAAAATTTATTTATATATGAGAGAGAGAGAGAGAGAGAGAGAGAGAGAGAGAGAGAGAGAGAGAGAGAGAGAGAGAGAGAGAGAAAGAGAAAGAGAAAGAGAAAGAGAGAGAATAAGAGAGAATTGGTGGGCCAGGGCCTCTAGCCACTGCAAAAAACTCCAGAACTCCAGATGTACAGGCTACCTTGTGCTTCTGGCTTTATGTAGGTACTGGGGAATTGAACTCAGATCCTTCAGTTTTATAGGCAAGCACCTTAACTACTGAGCCATCTCTCCAGGCAACTCTCCCATGTTCAAAGACTGAAACTATTAAATGGAGAAAATACATTTGAGATGTGAGACATATGCAAAATACTAAACCTATATGCCAATAAGCAGACCCAGAAGAAAAGAAAAGGTAAAGGCTCTAAATCAATAGCTGACATTTGAAGTCAAATAAAATCTTAAATGTACTTAGAGATTTACTTTTAATTTCTGCTGAGATCAACTGTCTACTACCCGAGTTTACTGTATGAGGTTTGAAAAAAAATCATAATTCTGAGTACTATCATAATTAGTTGAGATATTACTTCATGGAAAAAAGCTTAGTGTCTTTATATTAAGTATTCATGGCTTATCAACTTCTGTGAAATTCTAATTAAAAACTCACTAAAGAGAGAATCTTTCTACAAATTTCTTTTAAATTAATCATACTGAGGAAATTCTTCCATGAAAAAGAGACCCATATTATTTGATAATATATTCATCCTGAAATTGAGTCTTTTAATAATATGTCCTTTATTGAAAAACACTAACAAAATGTTTTTTTTTTATTCAGTTAGACATTAAAATTCTTGAAATTGCATAAAATACTACTTTCATAATAACAGAAGATAATATTATATTGGAATTTGCTAAAGAATACCCATGTTTGATGAGTATTAAAAACATCTCACATGGTGTTATTACTCTTTCTTTTCTTATATCTCCACAGAAAGATTTTTGTCCCACAGGTAAAATAAGCTAAGTTTTAATAGTTTCTCTCTCAAAGACTTAGAACCTGAGACCTTCATCTCTAACAGTCCTAGGGATGCTAAGTTTAACAAATGAGAGAACTATTGTTAAATTTTCCACAGGAAACACAAGATAGATATTGTTTAATCACTTAATCACTAACATCTAAGGCCTGAATAGTAAAGTAAAAACTGAACTTGGCAAGATGTCAAAATACAGTATTTCCATGTATAGGAGGATCCTAAGTCTTGGGTAAAGACAAGAGACATATAAATTAGCAATGGTAGAAAGTAAGCAAAGCAGAATTATGTATAAGGAAATTTAAAAAAAAGAATTTACTTCATGTATTCTTACATACAGGTCTATTCTCAAGTTTTTATTTGTATGAGGAATATACAGTCTTATGAACAAAATTGCTTCTCACCAGGCTTTCCTTGAGCAGGTGAGGGTGTTTGCTTGGGAGCATGTGACTTGTCTCCATTCCATGCTTTTATTATGTCCTTCCAATGGAGTTTTATGCTGAGTGCCCTTCTATCCCCTATTCTGGTATGGAAATCCTTTTGTTAAATCATTGTATCCTTTTATATTAATCTTAACAAAAAGAAATCATTGTTTAAATTTTTTGCCCATGAGCAAAACTTCTGGGACTAATCCAACCCTTATACAAAGAGGAAAAACATTAAAAAATTTTTTTTCAAAGCTTTCACCTCTTCATCTGGTATATTAGTTACTTTTTCATTGCTATAAGCAAGTTATCTGACCAGAAGCAACTCAAGGAAGAAAAGGGTTTCATTCATTAGCCTATAGTTCCAGGGGGATACGATCTATCATGGTAGGGAATGGAGCAGGAAATTGGCTCATCACTTCGTGGTCAGGGCTGGGCTATAAAAAAACCTCAAGGCCAACTTCCTCTAGCAAAGGCTCCATCTCCTAAAGGTCCCTCAACCTTCCTAAACAGGGCCACCAGCTGGGGACCAAGTATCCCAACACACGAACCCTTGGGAGAACATTTCACATTCAAACTAAAACATCTAGTATCCCCAAGGATAAGGGTATATATGTGTGTGCGCGCGCTCTTTTACATCTTAAATAATTATTCGGGGTGTGTGTGTGGTATATGCCTGTGTGTGCAGATGTGCATACTCCACGTGTACAGAACAGATCATTGGGGGTCCTCCTCTATTACTTTTCCACCTTATTTCCTGGAGGCAGAGTCAGCCTGGAACTGCTGTCTTGTAGTAGAACTGGCTGACCAGTCAGTCCCACAATCCTCTTGTGTCAGCTCCCCCTCAGCCTGGCCTCTTTGGACTTTTTCACGGGTTCTGAGGATAAAATTCAGTTCCTCAGGCTCGTGGAGCGAGCACTCTTTCTTACTGGGCCATCTCCTCACCCCTCAATGTATGTATTTTAAATCAATTTTCTCTAGATCTACTACATAACCACTGTACTTCATGGCATCTCCAGATACACAGCTACCTGTCACTTGGTCAACAGAAAAGACAAAAAGGAATTTCTTAATCAACTGCATGCTTTAGACTAGGGCTAATAGGCTATGTGTAGGGCCCCTGAGATCAAGATATTGTCATATTGTCCAAAGAAGCCATGATTCCAGTAAAAGAATGCACAGGATGCTGCTTTTAGTGTACTTACGGTAGCCACATTTCTTGCAGCCTGCTCTGACATTGTCCTTGTTGCAACCTGAAACAAATTGGAAACATTATAGAAAATATATGTAGTAAAAACACAACGAATTTATTATTATGTTATATATACAATATATGTATCATATATATTAAAATATGTAGATAATATAATATATAACGTATATCATATATATTATAATAATATAATGATATATATTATAGGAAAGAAGCCCATGAAAATCATTGTAAATTTTCTCAAAAAGAAACAAACCCCCCCTATTTCTATTATTTCTAACTAATCTTAGTCACACTACTCAATTATTTTGGCTCTCTGAGAACTAATGTATCCAAACTATAGAAATACAGTATTATAGAAACAGTTGAACATTTCAGAAATTCTACAACACTAAGGACAAAATTCCAGAGTATTTTGGCCTGTCCTTCAAATGTAAAATAGCTGATTAACTATATATATATTTGGATACCGAGGCTTAACGAATGGTTCTGTTTTCCAGTAAAAGGAAAATAATTGTAACTTTCTTAAAGGAATTGTGAAATCCTAAAATTCATTGTAATCACTAGATATCATAAGAAACATTGAAATTTAACACTCAAATTTTGAACAGTAAAAACTAATCTTATATCCAGTTTTGACAAATGCTTACAAATATTTACAGCATTCCTATGTAACCAGTAATACATGCAGATAATATGAAGATAAAAATACCAGAAGTGGGAAAAATTAAACTCATTTAAAAAAATTGCAAACAATTTAAAATTTTCATCTGTTACCATCTTGACCATTTTAAGTGCATAATTCAGTAGCATTAAACATATTAGTAATGTTGTACAGCCATCAACCAATGCCCATTTCCAAAAGATTTTCATCACAGCAGACAGTAACTGTATCAATTAAACTGCACCATCCCTTTTTTCTACAGCCCAGGTGCTTTGTTCAGCTTCCTACGTCTAAGAATTTGTCATGTATTTGGATGTATGCACAATATTGTCTCTTTGGAAAGTCTGATAGAATGTTTTCAAGAATCACTTATATAAGCCTGGGCATGGTGGTGCACACCTTTAATCCCAGCATTTAGGAGGCAGAGGTAGGAGGATTGAGGCCAGCCTGAGACCACATAGTGAATTCTAGGTTGGTCTGGGTTGAAGCAAGACCCTATCTCAGAAAAAACAACAACAACAACAACAAAAAAAACCAAACAACAAAAAAACCAAAAAAGCCTAAACAAACTATTATAGCAAAATGAGCGTGAACTCACTGCCCTTCTCCCCTATATGCATTGTTACATTCTGCAGACATTTGTCTACCAGATGGCCAATTTCATTGAATGAGGTGAGAAACTGTCAGGACTCTGAAGTTCTGTGAGATAAGGAAGTTAGGAAAGATGAGGCCAGAGAATACCTGGAGAGAGTATCAGAATTTCCTGAAACCCATTGTAAACGTGTGAACTGCTAGGTAATGATAATTTCCATGTCACGTACACATCTTTGTGCCCTACTATAAAATCTCTTTGTAACTGGGGTTCGGGCCAATGCTTCATTTATGCTTGGACCGCCCGGGCCTGGGTGTAAATTAAACTTCCATCTCCTCTTGCTGCTAAGGCTTTGTTTGTTTCTGGACATTTCTACAACAAAGCAAACAAAACAAAACACCCAAACAAACAAAAAAGAATGACCAATATTAAAGTATACATAAGGTTCATATTTCTTTGTATGGATGACTAATATCCCACAGTATGCATATATAGTTAACCTAATTTTAACCTCCACAGTGGCTTCAACAAAGGAATAGAAGCCCAGCATAGCCATTATTCCACGTGTTTGATGAAAGACGTTTAAATCCTAAATCCTTCAAATGCTGTTATCACCCAATGTAAGAATATATTGAAATAGTGAGAAAAGAGAGAACTATAGTAGAAAATAATTTTTAAAAAATTCTGTAATGCATAAAAACACTATTTTCCCCTAACCCTCATTTTGCTTTCAGATACACTTAATGTGTTGTTCTAGAAATAATTGGTCTACTATAATGCTTGTTTTTTAAAAATGCAAATATTGTTTTAATGCAACACACATTAGGGAGCAATTTGAGCACGATGTGTCTTCACACATGAAAAGCAGAATGCAGAACTGTACCTAACTGCTATGAGAGCCTGCTAGGGACACACCAAGCACACAGCACATACTCAATGACCTCAGTTCACCCCTGGGAGTGTCTCCCATCATATCTGATCCCGTAACTTTTCACTGATTTCATGTCATCGCGCAGACACCACACCTTCATAATACTTCATAGGTGACAGACAGTTCTTCTCCGCTTACTATCACTGCAAATGCTAGGTCTTTATAAAGGCCAAGCACCACATGACAATATTCATGTATTTTTAAATTAATTAATTTGCAAACTTGTATTACATTTAAAACTTACTTATTTTTAAGGAGGGAGGGAGGGAGAGGGAGAGAAGAAGAATGAACTCCAGATGTGTGTACTGTTCTGCATCTGGCTTTTTGTGGGCAAGCACCTTCCCTGCTGAGCCATCTCTCCAGTCCTTGCGCTACATTTTTTTTTTGGGGGGGGAGGGTTCAAGGTAGGGTCTCACTCTAGCCCAGGCTGACCTGGAATTCACTATGTAGTCTCAGGGTGGCCTTGAACTCATGGTGATCCTCTTACCTCTGCCTCCCAAGTGCTGGGATTAAAGGCGTGTGCCACCACGCCTGACTGTGCTACATTTTTGATTGTCACTACATGTTATTCTTGAACATGGCTCACCAGTCCCTTTCTCCCCTTTAACTCTGGACTTTTACCTCATGCATATGCGAAATTATAGAAGAACTGACTGTGAAATAAAGTTAGATTAATATAATCTGAGGCTATTCCATTACTAAAATAAATGTATATTGACAAAAAAGCTCACAGAATATAGGTCACTGTTAATTTTGTTTCCATAGAAACCACAGATGCCAAATAACATTGAACAATATTGTTAAATACACCATACTGTTCTTACAACAGACTAAAAATATAATGAACAGAGTTTAATAATTCCATCTCAGCATGTATTAGCATTAAACTCATTTATGACAAGAGACACTGATAAAACTCATCATTTGAGTAGTTCCTATTTTTGGAATGAATGACATGTGGAACTTCTCTGCATGTGTCTCTCTGTGCATCTGGTTTTATATGGGTACTAGGGAATCGAATTCAGGTTGTTAGGCTTTGCAGGCAAGCACTTTAACTAATGAGCCATCTCTCAGGCTATCTTCTTTAACAAAGATGAAACTCTTTATGATGAGGAAGTGTCACAATATCGTTAAATAAGGACATATCAGCTTTGGTTAAATTGTGATCTCAGGTCCATTGTCTTAATTTGCACGTTTGACAACTGAAGGCTTCTTCCTGTGGCTTTGAACCCAAGACAAAGGGTGTCATAGCTCTCACACAAGTGACAGATAGGGATAGCTCATTCTACTGTCAACATTCAGCTTCTAGCAAAGTGTGGGGGTGCATGATTGAAATAGCACTTGAAGGCCAAGGCAGGAGGATCAGGTCCAGGGCAGCCTTGCCTACACAAAGAGTTTGAAACAAGCCTGCCTGAGCTACATGAAACTGTTAAAAATAAAAATCCAGTTTCCAGGGACACTGATGTCATTCTTTCTTTTCTTTTCTTTCTTTTTTTTTTTAAAGAAAGAGAAGAGAGAGAGACAGAGACAGAGGATGAGAATGAATATAGGCATGCCAGGGTCTCCTGTCAAACTACAGATGTGCCACTTTGTGCATCTGGCTCTATATGGATACTGCGGAATCGAATCCAGGTTGTTAGGCTTTGCAGGTAAGATCCTTAACTGTTGAGCCATCATCTCTCCAGCCCAAAAGTTCCCTGGTAGTTTTCATTTTCTGCTTTAATCAACCATTAATTTTCTATTGTTTGAATAAGAAATCTGACTACTAAAATTGTACTCAAAATCCACGTCAAACTGAGCAGTAAGGCTACTGTGAAGCCCTCACTCAGGTAGTTACCCCGTCTTCCATGTGAAGCCCATACTCTTCTGGGTGTGCTTTCCTTGGAAGTCGGCTATGGTTATTCCAAGCAATGCAGTGTGCCACCTCACCTTCAATTTCCTTCCTAATCATGATCTACAATCTAGATATCATCACAGATTATAAACATAAAGTTACCCAAGAGGGAGGGGTTTTAATGGTGAAAACCACCAGAGTCACAGTCAGAAAACAGTTTAAAAGGTGCATAGATTTGCAACTCACATAAGTAATAAAGAAAAATTTCTATCTATGCTAGCAAATTTTTTTTTTTCGTTTTTTTGAGGTAGGGTCTCGCTCTAGTCCAGGCTGACCTGGAATTCACTATGTAGTCTCAGGGCGGCCTTGAACTCATGGCAATCCTCCTACCTCTGCCTCCCGAGTGCTGGGATTAAAGGCATATGCCACCACACCCGGCTTATGCTAGCAAATTTTAAGATAACCATTGCAAATAAAAAATTGCCAAAGGGTCTGAACAGAAAGCTCACAGAAAAGAAGGAAAGCAACTCTAAAATGTGGAAAGAGACTCAGGCTTATGTATAATAAGTGCAATGTACATTAAAATCTATAGTGGGATTCCATTTTCACTTATTAGAGTAGCAAAGATTGAAGAGAATATTGGGGAGGACACAATTTAAGGCTGGTTGGAGTGTAAATTAGTACTGTACCATCTCTACAGAAACCAAGCTGATATAATCTCTCAAAACTACAATGTATGCACTACTTGAATCCAGCAATTGCACATCTGGGAATGAATCCAATTTATTTGCACAAATGCATATGGCCGATGTACAGAGGCATTGTGGCAACACTATAACTGTAAAGGCGTGGAAATACACACAAAGAGGGGACTGACTACAAGAAAAAGGGAAGTATTTAATGAACTGTGATGATCTCTAATATTTATGGTATAGAGAAAGAAAGCAAGATGTACAACAGCATTCATGGTATGTTGCCATTTGTATGACACAAGGAAAATTTATTTAACTTATTTATTTGAGGGATGAGAGAGAGAGAGAAAGAGAGAGAGAGAGAGAGAGAAAGAGAGAGAGAGAGAGAACACATCAGGGCCTCCTGCCACTGCAAACTACAGATGCATGTGCCCCTTTGAGCATCTGGCTTATGTGGGCACTGGGAAATCAAATCCAGTCCATCAGGTTTTGCAAGCAAATACCTTTAACCACTGAGCAATCTCCCCAGCCCCAGAACTTTATTTTTATTTCAGTATTCTCTAGGATCCATTATATACATATATCTTTAAAAATTCTTTAAAGTGTACATTTCTGATTCAAATACCTTTGAAACACAAGTAAGTTATATTTTAGTAAAGTAGCTAGCACAGAAAAAGAATTTATAAAAATCAACACTAGGAGGCTGGAGAAATGACTCAGTGGTTAAGTTTCTTGCCAGCAAAATCTAAAGCCCTTAGTTCTATTCCCCAGTGCCCACATAAAGCCAGTTGTGCTCAGTGGCACATGCCTCTGGAGTTCGTTTGCACTGGCTAGAGGCACTGGTCCACCCATTCTGTCTCTCTGTTGATCTTTTCTTTTCTCTGTCTCTCTCTGCTTGCAAATAAGCTAAATTGTGGGCAGACTTTATACTACACTGTTACTAATATGTATGTATATATGTTCATTCCTGAGAAAGTTGAATGCAAAGCATTTAAATTTTTCTTCTGATTTAACTCATAATTTATACATATGCTCTTTCTTGGAATACCACAAATTATATTGACAGCAAAGTAGCCTAAAAACAATAGGGCACGGTGGTGCACATCTTTAATCCCAGGAGGCAGAGGTAGGAGGACTGTTGTGAGTTTGAGGCCACCCTGAGACTTGTTAGTAAATTCCAGGTCTGCCCCAGGTAAAGCGAGACCCTACCTGAAAACAAACAAACAAATACACACAAAAAAGCCAAATAAATAGAAACAACAGAAGTTAGAAATTACTAGTGAATTTCAAATATAGGCTAAATAAATTTATATTTTTATTTATTTATTTGCAAGCAGAGAGATAGAGCAAAGAGAATAGTCACAACAGGGCCTCCACCTGCTCCAGATGCATGTGCCACTGCCACTTTGTGCACCTGGCTTTCAAACCTGGGGCGTTAGGCTTTGCAGGCAAGTGTCTTAACCACTGTGAGCCATCTCTCCAGCTCCTAATAAATTTCTTGATGGAAATATTTTTGCAAAGCTGATGTCTTAGTGTTTATTTTAAAATGTCTTCCTGGTAATTTGATCCTTAAGAGGGGTAAAAGTAAACCAGTTAAAGAGTTGTTTAAACTACTACCATGGAAAAGCTAATATTTACGCAAACCCATAAGTCTTTCATCTACATACCTCAGAAAGTAACTTCTGAAGAGTACAAGTCAAGCTGGGTATGGTGATGCATGTCTATAATCCAAGCATTGAGAAGGCTAAGGAAGGAGTGTTGCCATGAGTTTCAGACCAGCCTTGGCTGCATAGTGATTTCAAGACCACTCTGGGCTAGTTCATAGGGAGATTCTGTTACCCGTTTAAGAGACAAAGAAGTTAAATTTGTTATCTGATGTTACAGGATCAAGAAAGCTAGTACCAGATTTTGCTCAGTAGTAATTTGAGTGATGGAACTTGTGTTATTTACCTAGTGTAACTCTGAAAAGGGTGTTAAACAAGAACCCCCCCCAAAAAAAGAATCAAGTACCTCATTAAAGGAATTCACATGATACAAGGTTACCTAGGATGAGGTGCCCATAGCTGCCATACATGACAGAATGTGCCACATAGCATGAAATAAAACAAAACAGTTTTGTTAGTAAGCATGAAGTAGTGGGGGGCAAGTGGATGGTAAAGAAGTAGCCATCACAAAGGCATGTGCGGTCAGAGATCAGTTTGCCACCACAGACTTTTTACAACACTGGAGAATGCATACGAAGATAGGAGGAAGGAAGAGGGAGAAAAGTATTTGTTCACACTCAGGAGTGCATCACTTCATTCTTGCAAAGAGGAGTTTGGTGTTATAATCCTTTTGAAGCTTAAGAAATCTAAGCCACCAACCTCTTCATTAAGGAGACAAGGAAACTGCCTATGAAAAGTTTGGAAGAGAATTACAAAATTCACAGGTGTTGGTTTAAAACTAAGTGCCTGCCTCCCAGGAATGGCAGGATCAGATATGTATCTGAGGTATATACATATCTCATATGATTTAGGAAAAACTAATTCAGCAGCCATGTGAGAGAGAAATTACTGGTAGTATAGTTTAGGAATGATAAGAAGTTGTATCTAGTACAGTTTTGCAGTCTACCATCACTGAGATGCTGTAGCACTGTGTTCAAGGCTCTCATTCATGTTGATATGTGAGACTGAAATGCTAACTTAGCAACTGATGACCCCTTAGCCTCGGCTACACAGACTTCACTGAGGGACAAAGGGAACTCCCCCGCTGAGTCTGTGCCAACCACATCAGTAGCCCACACTGCCACGTGCATCAGGTAAACTCTTCATGGAGAATGGCCAATCAGCACCATGATTTCAACAACTGAGCTCACCTGAATAACTGTGAGCAGGCAAACTAATTTTCCAAAGAAAGTAAACTTCACTGAAACCCATGCTTAAGTGCTATTTGTCAAATAAGTAAGCATCTAAGATCTTTCTAAGTGTTTACAATATCTCATTGTTACCTACATAATGGTTCAGGCTAAATGACAATGCTTAGGGAAGACAGCCAAAGCACATGACCGCCAGGCAGAAAAGGCTGGTTTTTCTGTGGGCTTTGTGAAGAGCAGCCTCAATCCCCTTATAATAATCATGAGCAGAATCACCCAAAGAAGTGACAAGTGGAATTCATTATACCTGAAATAAAGGAACATAACATAATACGTGTCCTCCTGGTGAACACCTCAAAAGGTTTCAATGGAGCCCTGCTTTCCTTTAATACTCTGTCTGGATCGATCGTCCATGAAATTATCTTAACGTCTTCTGAATCTGTATTTTCTAAAGGCACTTGCATTGTAATTTCACACCACCTGTCATGCCTATTATCTCGATTTTTGGTGGTTTTAAACAGTTTATCTAAGTCTTGCCACCTGCCTTAATGGCACCATTTATTATTATACTTGGAAGCATTATTCCGAGCTGAAAAGGGAATACGTATCTTTAACAGTGACGTAAGTTTAAGAGAGTTTCAAACAGAGCTTTAAAAACATCACTTTGTCCCTTTTCATAAATAGCCCATTTTATCACTAAAGTTTTCAAGGGTACAGACTATGGCTGTGTCCCTCACAGTGCTCACGTAATACAGTGAACAGTGACTACAGGCCAACTTTGGATGCCACTGTGTGACACCGAGACCAGTTGGCCTCTCAGGATGGTATCAGGGTGGCAGTGCAGGCTTGTCTGTTTACCCCTTAGACGTTGAGGTCCGGTGACAGATCTTCCCTTCTCATTCTACATGTTACACCCCAGCAACTTTCTATTATGTATGGTGACACCTGAACTGTTGGCTTGAGCCTGATCTCTTTTACTAAGATACAGGTTGTATGTATCTCACACTATCTACTGGAGAGTTCCATTTCTGTGTCTGACTCACCTGAACACAAGCTCCCAACGGAAGGCATCATCATCCCCCTTCATCCCTGCTCCAGGTGGGATGTCCTCACCCAGCACCTACCTGAGAGACCCAGGTCAGCATCATTTCTGCCCTTTCCACCCACATTGAATCAACCATTAATTCCCATGGATTCGACCACCCTGTCTGCTATTCTCCTAAAAAGACTAGACCCTAGCCAGACATCAACTCACCAGAATTACTCCTGATAACTTGCCTCAAACTAACTCTCCCCCAGGCTGCTATATATGTTTTCAAAATACAAATTTGCTTAGAAGTCCTTAAGCTGCAATTTCCAACTATTTTTAGATAATATCCAAGCTCTTGGTTCTTCAAGAGATGGACATTGCCTTGTCCAGTCATACTAGAGTGTGGCAACATGAATCCACACACATAATCCAGAGGGTGGGATTCCACTTTAGCCCAGGCTGGGCTAACCTGGAATTCACTCTGTAGTCCCAGGCTGGTGTAGAACTCACAGGTATTCTCCAACCTCTGGCTCTGGAGTGCTGGGATTAAAGGTGTGTGCCACCACTCCTGGCTTCCTAGCGCTTATACTAAGCCATTACCTTGTCCCTCAGTTTATTTGTGATGTTGCAGTTAAAAAAAAAAAACCAACAATGTTGGGCTGGAGAGATGACTCAGTGGTTGAAGTGCTTGCCTGTAAAAACCTAATGACTAGAGTTTGATTCCCCAGTACCCACGTAAAGCCAGACGCACAAAGTGGCACATGCATCTGGAGTTCATTTACAGAGGCTGGAGCCCTGGCGTGCCCTTTCTTCTCTGTTTGCAAATAAATAAAAATTTAAAAACTGTTTGATCCAATATCAGATACACGTGATACATAGTAACATTTGCTACTGTTATTATCTCTTGAGTTAACTTCTTGCTCCTTACATTTGTATGCTGAGTACCAGCCACAATGAACACCTTTCATTTCCCCTTCTCTTGTTTACAGAGCTAATTCTCTCTCTCACACACACACATCTTCCCTCCTGGCACTCTTCCTACATTTTTTTTATGTGTCCCTAAATTATTCCACACTCTGAACTTTTAGATGTCCTTAGTATTTCCCTTGTCACTGTAAATTTCTCCAGGGACCAGGGTCTGGCTCAAAGTAGACACTTAATGAAGTGTACACTTCTTCCCTCACAGACCACCCCAAATTTCTGTAGACAGAGTTTTCCCCCCTAGCAGTTATCTATAGAATAGGCTCAGACAAAGCCTGCGAAGAACAAAGAAACTAACCCAACAACCCTGTGAGGGAGTTTTAAACAAAGTTAGGGCTTCTGCCACACAAGAATCTTTTTTGAGAGTGAAGCATGGTGTGAATCTCCGCAATGGAAGAGAAGATCTATTTCTTAAAACATCTGGAGGAGCAGAGTTGTGTCCACACGCATCTTAACAAAGCCAACTTAGGAAGAAGGCTCCCTTCTCCTCCTGGAACATGCCAGCAAGCTGAGGGTAGACTACTCTGGGGGGCACCTTTTAGGCTAGCAACATCTGGGCACAGAAATGGAGATCTAGAAGGAAGCTCAGAAACATTTCAACAACGCCCCTACTCTTAAACAGTTCTGGAAACTGAGGCCCAGAGGATAAAGCCATCTGACAACCACAAGGAAGCACGTAGAAACAGGAAGAGCCTAGAAGGAACCTAACCAGTCCAGGTTTCTGCCTACCTGGGTCTGCCAAATGCTTACACTTCAAATTTTATTTTATTTAAAATAAAAAAAAAAACCCTTTTTTGGGGCTGGAGAGATGGCTCAGTGGTTAAGGCACTTGCCTCCAGTGCCTAAGACCCCGGGTTCAATTCCCCAGGACCCACATAAGCTCTGGTGCGCTCTCTCTCTCTCTCTCTCTCTCTCTCTCTGCTTGAAAATAAATAAAATATTAAAAAAACTTTTTTGAATTTTAAATGATCAGATAACAGCACATTCAAAATAACAGCAACAATCTATTCGATATATATATGTACATATATATGGAATTATTAATATTTTTGTGGCCATGAAGTACAGTGTTACCTGAAATACTGATATAATTAACTCAAGTGTTATTTTTAAGGCATATTAAGGTTAGGGTGGATTTTGGGGTCACAGCCCCCCAGTGCTCTCCCTCCACCAGGACTTTCCCAGTTAACCCTGGGCACTTCGGCTTGGCTATGGCGAAGGACAGGAGTTCTTATTTTTTTCCCCCCTCACTTCGGACGTGGAAACTTTTTCATGGAAACCAAGCAGATTCGTGCATTTTAAAGCCTGAATCCCCCCCCCCTCCCGCCTTCCTGGCTGACTTCACCTGGGACCGCCATGCCGCCCGCTCTCTCGCTGGCTCGCTGCTCGAGGGGGTCGCCGAGGCCCTGGGCCTTCGAGGCTGACTTGGCTTCTCGTCGTTGGAGCCCGGAGCGCCCTTCTCCCACCCGCGCCTCGGCCGACCTCCGCGCCGCGGGAAGTCTCCCGACGCCGGAACCAAGGCGCGCGGACGCCGTGTCCCGGGGAGCCGTTTCAGCCGAACACACGTGGACTAAACCATGTCTGCCAGATTCGCGGGGGGGTTGTGTGTGAGTGCGACCTGCGTTCACCTTACGGGAACACACCGCGAAGACTGGAGGGCGGCTTCTTGTAGAAGCATGATCCGTGGCAGAATTGCTAATTATACGACGGGACAGAGACGTGCCATCTCTTCTAGCTCCCGGGAGGACATGGACTCTCCCCCCTCCCAGAGTTAGCGGTGGTCCGGTCCTGGACCAACATGGCGGCGCCCATGAGCGGCTAGGCTTCGGTGGGTCTAGTCTTTGGGGAAGTTCACGAATTCTTCCTCTCCGCCCCGCATCCGGCAGGATGAGCAACATCTACATCCAGGAGCCGCCCACCAACGGGAAGGTGAGAGAGAGAGAGGGTCTCAGATGGTCCTGGGCTAGGGAGGGGGCTTGGGGGGGTCTTAGAGCGGAAGGCTCGTGCTTTGCTTTCCGTGGACCCAGGACTCCCGTTAGCATGTCTCAGCGTGTGTTTGATTCGCTGCCTGAACCCCGCCCACACAGGCAGGTGTCTCCTCACCTTTAAAAGTCTGACGTCAAGATTGGTTTTTTTAAAAAAATATTTTATTTATTCATCTTCAAGCAGAGAGAGAGAGAGAGAGAGAGAGAGAGAGAGAGAGAGAGAGAGAGAGAGAGAGAGAGAGAGAGAGAACGAACCAGGGCTACCACCTTGTGGGTCTGGCTTATGTGGGTCCTGGGGAATTGAACCCGAGGCCTTAGGCACTTGAGGCAAGTGCCTTAACCGCTGAGCCATCTCTCCAGCCCAAGATTGGTTTTTTTTCCCCCTTTCACTTTAATTAGTATCTTGTAAGTTTCGAAGATCCCCCAATACAGACCACCAGAGACTCGAGTCAGAGCAAACGCACGGGTCACTTTATTCAGACAGGTTCGAACCTGGACCGCAGCCACACAGCTAGGTAGCTAGCTGGGAACTGTGGTACCTGGCATTCCAGTCGAACTCTTTTTAAAGGCTGAAGCATACATTCTTTAAGATAAACATAAGTTCGATTGCGGCAAGCATGTGTATAGAAGCAGAGAGCGATGGTTGGAGCTAAAGGGGGGGAGAAACATCTGTTTGGCCAGAAGTCCGGTGTTTGAACCTTTTTTTTTTTTTTTTTGAATACCCTAAAGTCTTTATTTAGCATCAGGTAGGTTATTCATTATGTAACACTTGATAATGTCAAGACAGCAAGTAAAATCATTTCCTGAAAGTGACCTAGGGCCCTGGAAGCAATACTTCAATCCAGAGTTTGGGAGGATAAATACTATAAGATTAATGTACCCCAATTAAAGGGGCAAATCTACTGTACAGTAGGTCTTCATACATGTAAGTACACAGTGAACCTTTTTATCTTTCTACATGCCTATGGTGTAAGCCTCATTATTTCTGACTTCCAGTGAACTCTTATCGCTAGCCCCAGCGACACGTTTAGTATTTTCCCAGGGTCCTATAGCACAGCTTCCAAGGCTAAGGTTAGCACATTAAAATAAATATTTGATGCTTAGCCATTTATTTCACAAAAGTCTCTACTTTTCTATTTCAAATATACTTTAAGTTCCATAATCACATTTCATATTTCACAATCTCTGCAATCATTTATCGAATGCCTGGTAAACAACCTGATACAGTACTGGGTGCTGGCTTATTCAAGGGTTGGTGGATATTACCCAAGAAGAGCATATAGCTTAATCTGGCAAATCGCCCAATAAAGCAAATCTTTATGCTACGGCTGATAATAGGTTTTATTTATTTGTATTTATTTATTTATTTGAAACGAAGTCTCAAGGCTGGCCTCTAACTTGCACCTCCTGCCTCACATCCGGAGTGGTGAGAAGTGTGCACCCCACCACATCCTGCTTTGACAGCGTGCTTTTAAAGAGAAAGCTGTATTTCTATAGTGTACTGATTTGGGAAAAACTAGGAATGAGGGGGAAACTTCATGGAGGCTTTATCTTTGAGCTGCTCTCTTTTTTATATAAAAATTATTTGCAAGCAGAGAGAGAGAGAGAGAGAGAGAGAGAGAGAGAGAGAGAGAGAATATGGGTATGTCATGGCTTTCAACCACTGCAAGTGAACTCCAGATGCATATATCACTCTGTGCTTTGGGCTCTATGTGGGCGCTGGGGAATAGAACACAGGTCATTAGGCTTTGCAGGCGAATGCCTTAACTGCTGAGCCATCTCTCTAGCCCCAAGCTGCTCTTAAAATGAGGTGAATGGCAGTGAGAGAAAGTGAGGAGTGTAGAGTAGTACCACATTAAAATAGAAAATGGTTTCCTGATGGGTTTGATGGCCAAGGTTTTCACTTACCATCCAAGGTATTTGTGATAGTCTGAGCAAGCAAACTCAGTTGTGGACTATGTCATGTGTTTCCAGAATTCTTGAACCGAGACCTAACCTCTATCAAATATGAAACGTGGTGAGCCAGCAGAACAGAGAAAATAGTGAGTTAGAAAGTTTTCTGGTTGTGGGACAGTAGAGATGGCTCATCAGTTAAGGAAGGCTCTTTGCCTGCAAGGCCTAACAACCCAGGTTCCATTCCCCAGTGCCCACATAAAGTCGGATGCACAAAGTGGCGCATGCATCTGGAGTTTGTTGTGGCTAGAGGCCCTGGCACAGCCATTCTCTCTCTCTCCCTCCCTCCCTCCTTTCCTCTCTCTCTTTCTCTCTCTCATGTGTCTGTATCTCTCTCCTTTCAAATAAATAAATAAAATATTTTTTTAAAAAAGAGAGTATCTGGTTGAGGGGCAGTGCTCAGGGCCCAGGGTTAGGTCTCCATTAAAGGACTATTTATTTATTTATTTGAGAGAGAGGGTGAGAGAAAGAGGGAGAGAGAGAGAGAGAGAGAGAGAGAGAGAGAGAGAGAGAGAGAGAGAGAGAGAGAGGAGAGAAAGAGAGAACTGTAAACGAACTCCAGATGTCTGCATCACCTTGTTCATTTGGCTTTACTTGGGCACTGGGGAATGGAACCCACGCCCTTAGACTGGGTTCCATTCCCCAGTGGAGGTACCTCTCCAGCCCCTAAAGTATATATTTGAATCAGGATAAACTAAATCTAAAATTTTGTCACATTACAAATTGAAATTTGTAGTTATCTACCTTTTACTCTGACATTGGATAATGTAATGAGTTCAATTTGAAAGCAAAAACAAAAATTCTCTTAATTCCCAACAAAAATTTTTACTCTTATTTTGGGCAGAACAATTCTTTGAATCCCTTGTTCTTTGAACTTTTCCTAAGGATTAGGTTGGCATCTCTTTTCTACCCTCTACTCATATCCTACCCTAACTCAAAATACTTATCTCCTCACAATTCCAAATATTTCTTGAGGACAATGTCAGTTCCAGTAGTAAATACTGGTAGAGATGGAATTAATTGATCTTCCTAATGGACAGGCCTTTCACACATGCTCAGTCCTGTCCTGCATTCCAGGACTCCTTGGCCTTCTTAATCCCTTTATTTTTTTTTCTAGTATTTATATTTATTTGTTTATGGTGTCCTTTCTGGTTCCTTCTCTCTATAGATTGCAAATGTTCTATAAGGGCAGAGAGAAGCATCTAGACTAGAACAATGCCTGACAGAGTTCAAGTATATACTGAATGAAGGAATGTATCGGTGAATGAAAATCAGTGCTCTTTTGTAGCTTCTGAGCAGTGTTAAGCATCAGTTGAATTTGAAGGTATACTGTTGCTGGCCAAGAGCAGTTTAGTTGTTTTACCCTGGAGGGTGATTTGACATGGTTATATAGAAGAAAAGCTTTAAGAAGGAACTATTCCTAAACAAGAGATCATTTATTCTACAAATAGTTGTTGATTGCCTAGCATATGCCAAGTTCTTTGTTAGGTTTTAAGGATACACTGGGAAGAACACCCACCATCCTCTCTGATTTTGTGGAGTCAGTTGAGTGAACAGTATGTTGATGAAATAATTATACAAATTAATATGTGGTTATAAATATTGATGCATACTATATTTTATCTAGACAGCAACAGGCTGAAGAGAACATAAGGCATGGTCTATGTGTTCTTCTCCAAAATCAGTTGAGACCTTTTTCCAGTAAAAGAGTGATTAAAGGCATGAGACCTTTGATGTTCTGTGATGTAGAGAATAAGACTAGTTTGTGTTGGTGGCTCAGTTTCGTAGTGGGCTGCACTGTTCCTCAGAAAGTAGATTGGTTCGGGCTGGAGAGATGGCTCAGTGGATAAGGCACTTGCCTCCAGTGCCTAAGGTCCCCGGTTCAATTCCCCAGGACCCACATAAGCCAGACCCACAAGGTGGTAGCCCTGGTGCTTTCTCTCTCTCTCTCTCTCTCTCTCTCTCTCTCTCTCTCTCTCTCCTTGAAAATCAATAAATAAAATATTTTTTTTTTAAAAAAAAAGAAAGTAGATTGGTTCGAGAATAAGGCAAGGGTTTGGGTTTGTAAGGAATTTAAAGCATTTGCAATAACAAGTCTTTTAAAAATAATTTGCTTTTTTTTTTTTTATTTTCAAGGTGAGAGAGGAGAGAATGAGTGTGCCAGGGCCTCTTGCAAATGAACTCCAGATGCATGTGCCACTTGTGCATCTGGCTTTATGTGGGTATTGGGGAACTGAATCCAGGCCATTAGGCTTTGTAAGCAAGTGTCTTAACCACTGAGCCATTTCTCCAGCCCCTTCTTTTTTTTAAAAGAAATCTTTTTTATTTATATATTTGAGAGAGACAGAGAGAAAAGTACAGACAGAAACAGGGCCTCCTGCCACTGCAAATGAATTTGAGAATGTACTGCTTTGTGCATCTGGCTTTATGTGGGTACTGGGGAATCATATCTGGCCAATCAATCAGGTTTTGCAAGCAAACACCTGTAACCACTGAGCCACCTTTCCAGCCCATTAACAAGTCTTCTGAATGAATGCTTATTTAGTACCTTTTCTGTCTAATGGTTCATTAGGCACAGGAAGAATGCAGCTATGGTCAGAGTAAAGGGGACAGCATCAACTTTTGAAATAACTGGCATGTTGTCATGGCCAAAGGATGAAGGAACCACTACTAATTCAGTGAAAAGTTTTCAGTTGTGCAAGCTGGCTCAACCACATATGCAATTTCTGTTTTTGTTTTGTTTTGTTTGGCTAGAAGTTCTCTGAGCCAAAATACTAAGAATCAAAATTAGAACCATAATGGCTCTCTTTTATTTTAAGAACATATCTTTATGATCAATAATTAGATACATTGTATTAGCAAATCTTGTGATGGTATCGGTATTTCCCTCCTTTCTGTCCCCAACCCATTGGGGGCCCTCCTCTGTGGGAATACTGGATCAGTGGGGTAGGGGGTTATGAATTCCACAAGAGGTAGCCTGTTCCTCACCCCCCACCCTCTGCTTTGTATATTGTTGCTGAGGGGGGCAATGTCTCTGGATATTCTTCTCTACCATGGCTCTTAAAATCTTTCCGCCCCTCTTCTGCTCAGTTCCCAGAGTCATGGTGGGTGAGTTTTTTTTTTTTTTTTTTTTTTTTTGGTTTTTCGAGGTAGGGTCTCACTCTACCTGACCTGGAATTCACTCTAGTCTCAGGGTGGCCTTAAACTCACGGCAATCCTCCTACCTCTGCCTCCTGAGTGCTGGGATTAAAGGCCTGCGCCACCACGCCCAGCATGGTGGATGAGTTTTAAGTCTGCTTTATTGTTGAGATCTTAAGTATCTCTGCTTCTGCCTTGGGTTGTGTTGGGTATCATTGATGTCTGTCTCCATTGACCTTTCATGGGTTATCTGACTTGCTGTGGTGATAGGTCTCTTGTTTATTTCGACACTTTCTCATAGGTTTCATTTGGGCCCTGTGTGAAGGTCAGGGTTGGTTCATCTTCTACCAGGATGTCAGCCATCATCCCTTCTTGTTGGTGCAATTGCATTTTCCATGGCTCTTTCACTACCTTCTGGAAAATACAAACAGAATCAGACTTTATGTGTTTTGACCTCTGGGAAGGCGATGTTAGTCACTGCCTTCTCCTCTCGTACTTGTCGCTCAAGATCTGGCTTTATTTCTTGAGTACTTATTTGTGAGATAGCATTCTAAGAAATCTATGTGGAATAGACATCACCATGCCTGGCACTAGATGCAATATTTTAAGTATTCAAAGATAATGTAAGTTCAGGTCTGGTTCAGGCACTTTTGTATCTTGGTGTAACCTTTTATAATAACTGGCTACATGGATTTATAGACTATGGTCCTTAAATAAACTAAACCAGACCTCACCAAATTCATATGGAAGATAACTAATAATAAAAACATAAGCAATGCATAAGAAAATGGTAGACCTGAATGTTAGGAAACATAATAAGTCTATTAAGTAATTAAAAATTTTATGATTATTTGAAATAGAAGCTATTTATCATTATTAATCATGAACATTATATTAAATATTATTGTGTCTTTAAACACTTGTCAATAAGACTATAAAGCCAATGTTAGGGCTGGGGAGGCAGCTCAGCATAAGTGCTTGCTTGCAAAGCCTGCCAGCCTGGGTTCAATTCTCGATTGCTCAGAGTGGTGCTGCATCTGTGAGCCTTATGCACCTATGGCAACAGGGGGCAGAGCCAGATCCTCTGACATTCCTTTGTAGTCTGGTTTGTTTGCAATAGCTAGCGACCTTGTCTCAAAGAATGGAGCACAGATACCTCTTACCTCTACATGCATGCCGGTGTGAATATGCCCCCCCCCACAAATAAATAAAACCATTGTTTATACTTAACTGGTTTTTAAATACATTTAAAAACCAAGTATAGGGGCAGGTATAGTGGCTCAGTCCTTTAATCCCAGGACTCAGGAGGCAGAAGTAGGAGGATCACAGTGAGTTTGAGGCCATCCTGAACTCCAGGTTATCCTGTGCTAGATCAAGACCCAACCTTGAAAAATAAAATAAAATGAAAAAAAATTAAAATGACAACTATATATGTTGAGCCAGATGGAAGACATTATGATCAATGAAAGAAGCTAGACACAAAAGGGCACACATTTTACAATTTCCTTTATATGAAATGTCCAGTTGGCAAATCTATACAGACAGAAAATAGATTGGTGGTTAATGGGTGATTAAGAGTAGGGGAAATGGATAGGGATTGATAATAGATACAAGGTTTCTTTGCAAGTAAGTGCCTTTAACCACTAAACCATCTCCCCAGATGGTTTCTTTGTAGTGTGATGAGGTGTTCTGGAATTAGTTGCAGTGGTTGCTAAACTCTGTGAATATAGTAAAAACCAATGAACTATTCTTTTCTAAAGTATTAAATAATAAATATATGGATTATATCTCAAAAGTTTTATTTAAAAAGATCCAATGTATCATTAAAAATAAAGTTAAAACAAGAATTACTTAAGAATATTATGTATATGCTTGATCCCCAGCTGATGTCAATTTTGGAACCTTGTTGGAGGTGTTTTTGGGGCGGGCTTATGGGTGTTATATTCAACTTCCACTAGCCACTGTTTGGCACATTCTCCTGTGTTGTTTTCTCCTCCTGTCCGGCCGGAGGGAAAACGGAGAAGCGCTGGGAGCCGAGGAGAGCTGTCCGCTGTCCACTGTCCACTGTCTCAGGGCTGGGGCCCACAGAGCTGGGGGGATGGCACAGGGGGGACCGACGGGACACAGAGGCGAGCAGATGCGTATTGTATATCCACGTGGTTCTTTATTCAATTGGGGGGCTTACATTTTATAGGAAAAAAGGGGTCAAGGGGAGG